>JAYMTH010003552.1:0-10781 GCA_036897465.1 Pelargonium australe | reverse complement strand
TGTTGCCAATGCGCACTCGCTACACCACTATTTGCAAGGCTTGGAAAAATGTTGCATTTACGTGCAAAAAGTTTTCCCAACATATAAAGTGGCTTTTGCTAACATTTTTCGTAGGTTGCAAAATGGGGGTAAATCTGGTAGTGTAAGTTTCTATACACATTGTTAAAATAATCTAACTTTTACATTAGAAATTAGTTTTTACTTCGAATTCAAAGAATGAGCCAAACAATGAAGTGAAATATTGTTTTTGTTCCAATAATATTGAATGCATTTGAACATTATTTTTTTTACGGTTGTTTAACCCATATGTAGTATGTCAAAGAATTGCGAGATTCGATCTTTTGTAAACTTCTCATGCACGTAAACAACTTATTCACATTCTCAATCATGGTGTCCCACATATCATAAACCAAGTGGAGACATGATTTATCGGTATCACAAAATCTAAACATGTCATAAATAGGTGTTGTCAAAATAAGTATGTAATCAATAGAATCCCACTAATCATATAAAACATAAAACCTTAACAAATTTTTGCCTGAGTCATCCACCCTATATAAGGACCATTTTTCACTTATGACCATTGTTTGCAATCTACTTTTTATGAGTTTGAATCTTCTGAGCATTACAATTGTGGAAGCAAATCTTATTTCGGCCACTGAAAGTAACTTCAAACTTACGAACTCATTAGACATGGCTAACCTCATCGAATGGTTCACAACAAGTTTTTAATGAACATAACATCAACACCAATTTGGGTGACTGAAGAGCAAGCCTTAAAAACAACTATGTTTCTCTTAGAATACTTTGGTGAATATATACTCTTCAAAGCAAGGTTCAATGCATGAACCACACATGTTGTCCAAACATAATTTGGAAACTCATCCTAAATTATCATGCATGTACCTCTGGAATTCGGAGCATTATTAGTGATGATCTGAACAACTTTCTCATGACCAACATCATTTATGACTTGTTATAACAATTTAGCAATAAAGACCTTACCATTCACTTCCCTACATTAATTTACTGTATTTAAGAATAAAAGTTGTCCATCAATTATTGCAATGAAGTTAATGAGGGGTCTGCTTTGTGAGTCACTCCATCCATCACTGTTTGAATTGACTCTTTCCTTTCTCATTCCACATTGTTTGAATTGGCTCTAGCTAGCATTCTTCAAACAATAGTTTTCTTTTCAATTAATTCTATGTGAAGAACATTGAAGGTATGATAAAGATTTTGTTCCTCATTTGATGTATTGTGCTTGTGCTTCATAAACAAAATTTGTATACAAATTTTATTTACATATGCTAGTTTAAACATAGTGATTTATTTGAAATATTATGTGCAATTTAAGTATTTGAAATAGAATATGTTATCATTTAATTGTTCCTTGGCAGTTTCTATAACAACATTAATATTAATTCTATTATCATATATATGGGGTTCTCGCACTATCATAGAACATGTTATGTGATTGGTATGTCTATATGTTTGTTGTTAGATGGATAAGTTTAATAATAATACTCCATACTATTTGGACATGAGTAATGTGCTCCACCAAGAAACTGGAGTTGTGAACAGCACACGGAAGATGTCGTTTGTAGCGATGGCATATCACTAAAAATCGAGCCAGAAGTCTTAAACGAAAAATAAGGAAAAGTTAAAAACGAAGAGCGTAGTCAAACAAGAAGATGAAATCACAAAAAAATTGGTTTAGACTGATGATCAGTTGCAGTATTTCATAAAAGCGTGCAAAGAGGAAATAAAGAAGGGGAATAGACCTAATCCCAATTCACTGCAACTGGATGGAATAATGTAGCTAAAAATGCAAGAGGGCAGAAGCTAGTCTTGACCACCAAGCAAGTAAAAAACAAGTGGACTATATGAAGCATGAATGGAATGCGTATAAAAACTTGATTTATGGACAAACAAGTATCGGGTATGATTCTACTAATCATACAATAAAGGCCGATGATTTTTTGTGAGACATAAAGATTAAGGTAGACATGATTTTAATAATGTTGTTCTTATTGTTTTTTATTTTATTTCCTTTAATGTATTGTTTGTAAATTTAAATATTTTTATTTATTTTGTTTTTGTAGATGAATCCATCGTTCGGGAAATTTCGAGGGAAAATTTTTGACTTGTATAAGAAACATTATGGAGAGCTATTTAGAGATGTTGTGGCCGGTGGAGATAGTACGTTCAATCCGCACAAAGACGTACATCAATGGGAGGAAGAAACAATACATGTGGAAGGTAGTGGCGATTTTGACGACCTCATAGATATCTCTTCGGATGACCCTGTTGGCCTAGATGAGATGGAAGAAGATATGTGTAAAACTTGCTCCTATGTCAAGATCCCTACATAGACACCCGATTTCGTATTCGAATAATAAGTGTCTCCAAAGTTTTCAGTAATGAAACCGACCTTCTAGGTTACAGAATCAAACTAAATCAAAGCAAAGCAAGATTGAACTTTTATTTATTTATTTATTTTATTTTCACTTATTTTTTCTTGAGTCGTTTGTTGTTGTGGTCTTTATTTTGTTGTTTAATAGTCCTTTTTGGTATTTTCATAATTTTTGTTCTCTTGATTTTTAGGTAATAAGTCAGTTTAGTTCTCTATTTTTTGTTCGATCATGTGTTGTGTGTGTGTGTTTTTATTTATTGTTAGACTCAGCTTCTTAACCCAAATGAATTATCAATTTGGCAAGTCCAATTAAATTAGTTTGGTTCTATTTGAATAAAACTGGTTCAAATCAAAATAGCCCCCTTTGTGGAAAATAAACCGACATTTATAGGAGTTTTGTCTCCAACAAAAGTCTATGCACATCCATCACCTCCAGCCGTCAATCCCCGACACTCAACCCCATTTTTTCACCCAAAATCTTGACTCCAACACTCACAATCAGCCACACTTCCTCTGTCACTACTCTATCTCCCTACAAACATCTCAGCACTCCATCTCCTCGATAAAATCGCCATCACCGGCAACAACAAGGGGAAGGGTAAAATAATAGGAAAAAAAACGTACACTCTCAAAAGGAAGAGGGAAGTAATTTTCGAGAGAACGAGAGAGCATGCATTTAGGTTTCTGTCGAACCTTCCCCGACAGGAAAACAGCCCACATAGTTGTCGGACAAACCTCCGCCCTTCCCCTTTACTCCATCATTGGCGAGTCTATCTAGAACCACTGGAATCATAATGCCCAGATCTGACTGAACCTCCGCGCCACCGATCTACCATCACGTTACCACATTCCGCCTTCGCCATCGTCGAGCATCTTTGCTTGAGTTTCATCATCGAAACCGCACCCTCATCTCGCTCCTACTCTGCGTGAAAACAGGTAAGGCTTTACCTTTTTAGGGTTGTATTTTATATATTATTTTAAAATCAAAATAAGATGGTTTGATTTGGCTTGTTGGCTCAGTTAGTTGGGTTAAGATTTTGGGCTCATAGCTTGGGCTAAGGGAATCTAGTTTTTTTAAATATATTAGCTTAGATAATCAATATCAATTCATTTGTACATTTGTGTGAAAATCGGTCTTTCCACCATTAAAAAATAATCAAAAATATTTTGAGTTAGTTTTGGTTTGAAAGATTTGTTTCGATCGACACGACCAATCGTCTATGAAATGGACATCTCAGGCGAAATATGAGAAATCTTTGGAGGAAAGTCAAATTGTTCGGATAACGCGGACACTTTCGATTCCGTTGAGAGCTACCCCTTAGTTGTGTCCCGTTATTTTAATTGTACATTATTTTGTCAGGTTATGAATGCATTTCAGATTCGGATAGTTAGTTTATTCTAGTACATACATCTATACATGTAAAAATATTTATGGTTCACATTGCATATAGTCTTGAATGTTTAACTTATTTTCACATGTATGTTGCATTTAGTTTCGTAAATATTAATGTTGTAAATATTTATTTTAATGTTTCGCATATTCATTGTACATATGTTTTATATTCATCTCACATGTTTGTATCTCTTGGTTAATTAGCGTAGTTCATATGCTTGAACCGCTATACTGCTTTAGCATGTTAATAACTTATTTATTTTCCATATTCGTATTGATTTATTTTTCACATTCATGTTGATTTATTTGTGAATATTATCTTATTTATTTCCAGTATATACTGTGATGTAAAATATTGTTGTTTGGTCGTATATAAATTGTACATATGCATTGTTAGGATTCAATATATTTAATACGGTATAAAAATGGTATAAAGGTTGCACAAAGGCCAACTCATGTTAGGCGCACAAGGGTACCTAACCCCTTCCCTCGAGCGTACCCAACCACTTACACAATATCTAGTAAAATGATTGGTTATGCATCTTATGTTTGAAAATAAAAATGTATGACCAATTTTGGTTCAGGGACCTTAAAACCGTGTAGCAACTCTAGATGTATGTATATAGGCGGTACAACACCGCACACTATCGATTTTAATAAGGACGGGATCCCATCAATCTCGACGGGCCTATCCTGAGCCTCAACCAACGGGAAGCGCGTTAATGATGATCGAGGATTGGAGTCCTTACACTCTACATTACAAGTGTCGTCCAAAGAGATGTTGAAGACCAGGAAGGCAAGAAAGCAAAGTCAAACTCGAACTCCTCCATTGGCGGCGTATCTTCATAAATTTCTTAGATATATGGATGACATGCATTCTGAATCAACTATCTCTGATAGGGAACGTGCATCGACTATTGAAACAAAACGTATTATGCGAAATACGTCTAGACTAGAATTTCGTAGTAATATGTGGATGGAAGCTATGCCAATTTTCATGAATAAGGAGTACCGTGAGTGATTTGCAACTTATCGAACTGATGAAGAACGGATAATATATTTGAAATATGACATCCGGAGATACCACAACATGTGTGGAGCCATTTGTCTTGAACTATGATCTAGTAATAGGTTAATGAGAATATGGTTATTGTGTTATGTTTGGTTTAGTTTATTTTTTCTTATTAATAATAGGGTAATATAGTTTTGCCTCCCTTGGACTCGAAATTATTTTGGATTCAACCCCTGTCCTCAAACTCGTGTGGATTTGACCCTTAATGTTTTCATTTTTTTTTATTTCGACCCTGTCGACCTGCTATTCTAAGTTACTGACCTCCATGTCACTTGCCTCATCCACATCAGCTGACACATCATCGTTGTGCTTCGCCACGTCAACACTCTAACCTCTCCTTACTTAAACGGTGCGTTTCATTATCTACCTTAACCTTCTTCCACTATAGGTCCGAGCTCAGCTTACTCTGTTTCTCTTCTTCCTGAGCTTCCAAGCAAGACCCCAGTGAGAAATTCCCATCAAACTCAGAATTCTAGAAAAAGTCCCTAGCCTACATATATGATTCATATCTGACAACCTTTGTAGATATGACACCAAATCTTTATCCGCCTCCTCGATGCTCTCTTCCACAAATAGGATTTGGGTATTCTGTAACAGAAGATATGAGGCTTCAAACGATGACACAATAGCAAAAATTGACGGAATCAAGGTATAGGCCATTTGGGCATCCAAGGTTCTGATCTGGATCGGACTCGGACCTACAGTGGTCGATAATGGCTCTGCATGTGCACCCAATTCCACGACTTGGGTCGCCAACGAAGGCTCTTGTGCGGTTGATTCATGAGAAAACAGACGGACTTTCTCTGGCTCATGGAGTTGGTTCGGCGTAGATTGCGGCATACGAGAATGAACTTCTTCCTCAACGAAGAACTCGACGGTTTTGGCTTGGAAGGCGAGAGTGAATTTCCAGATAATTTCAGAGATTTGTTGGGGTTTGGAGGAAGCATCCATGTATGACAATGGCATATCCCATGTTTAATTTAAAATTGTGAAGAAGATGCAGTTATATAGTGGCCAATCCAATCAAATAACAAAACATACAGTTGTGGTTGAATAAACAATAAGCTTTGTTTGGGTCTAAAGGGATAAAGCTAGTAATTGAGGTTGTTGTCTTCTTCCTCCATATTCTTCCAATTGAAGGTCTGAAATGGAGATGTTCTAATGGTAGGAGATGGCATAAACCGTAATAAATAAAAATAAACACACAGCAACAACAAAAGATGAGAGAGCAGTTACATTAGCTATACAAGAACTGAAAACAGAGCTTCAAAATTTAAACAGAGCTCATTGGTAAATTGAAACGCAGCGTTTCATTAATATGAAAGTTGAGTGGTGAGTAGTGATGTGGCGCTTTGTAGGTGACATAGAGTCTATCTAGTGATGTGGCAGTTGATGTGGAGATGATAGGAGAGGTGGTAGTCATAGACTTGTTATAGCCGATTTAGAGGGCCAAAATAAAAAAAGTTGAAACTTTAAGGGCCAAAACCATAAGATTTTGAGTCTAGGGGCTAAATCCAAAAACAATTACAGTCAAGGGAGGCAAAACTAATTAACCCTTAATAATATACATCATGACTATGTTCTAAATGAAAATGTTCCTTCTAATTTTATGTCTTAATTTAATCTACATACTTTGTGCAGATAAATATACAATATTTATTTTTCAAAGATGTATATACATCATTCAAGATGACAAAGTCGGGAACTAATTAAGGTTGAGAGAACTCCAATGCTGAATGTGTAACTACAAGAAGTGATGAAAGTGAATTGAAATAAAAGAGGACAATGTTTTCACAATTAGGTGTAATATTTGCTGCTGCATTAGAGTAACACGTAAACAATCGTACTCTTAAACACTGAATCAACATCAGGTCGCACAAGGCACAAGTGTAATCAGGAGATATTAACATGTAATCCGAGAAATTACTATGATATTCTATGATTACATAAGCTCGTACTCCAAAAGATATGAAAGGATTTAACTCACAACTATGGTCTTCAAGGTTGAAAGATGAATTGATGTTCAAGAATCAGTGGCTATTTTTTTTTTATTATTATCGATCGCAATGTGGATTATAGACTAATGCTATCAATGTTCAACCACTATGATGAAACTATACACTATGTCTTTCACATGGTGTTGCATGCAATTGTTAAAATGAGAGTTCATATATTTTGACTGATTCAAGATAAAGAGGGGGGTTGCTTCATCAGCTAAACTAGGATAATTTATTCCGCCCCGATCACAACTACAATGAAGTTGCGCATTCGAAGTTGGTGAAAAATTCACGACATTATCACATTTTCAAGGTATGGTAAAATGTCATGATTTATTAATGTGATTATATGTACAATGAAGTTAATTACTTATGAACAATGCCACATGTATATTAATAGGATTGGATTTGTGACATTATGGGACACATGTCAAAGTTGTTAGTTTCGAATAAGCTGCAAAATATAGAGGGAGAAAAAGGAATAACAACTACAAATATTTTGGCATTGTGTGATTTTAACATGTGTTTCACTTTTGTTTAGGTTGGTTGGGAATATACGACGCACGACGCACGCATATTTAATTTAACATTACGTGATCTTAAACTTAACTTTTTTTATTAATAAAGAAGAGAAATATTATGTTTTGAATGTTGGGTATTCTTGTACTCAAACCTAAGGTATCATATTCCAAATTTTCACACATTAAAATCAATTACCATACATTCGACTTGAACTTCTCCTCTTGGGAATCCCTAAGAAATAGGCATCTTCTTGAGGGATTCCCAAGAGGAGAAATTCAAGCTGAAGGTACGGTAATTGATTTTATGTGTTGAATGAGATGCCTATTTTGAAGTGGCTTAATGATGTGGATTTAGATAAATATTGCACTATAGACGAGCCAATATACCCAAAACTTGTCAAGTACTTTTATAACAATTGGGAAGAAACTCACTGTGATGATGTGGTTGATTGTTTCACTTATGTGAAAGAGTGCCGAATTACTGTAGATGAAACCACCATTCTAGAAGCATTAGGATTTGATGAGGAAGAAGAAGACGTGGTTCATTAATATGCACAGTTTTGGTCAATGAACGAAGAAAGGCATGAGAAAAAAGCCTATTGGCTAGTGATTGTGCGTCCCCTTAGTATGTTTGATAGATTTTGGGGGGTGAAAGTATCCGCTTGTTTCAATAAATTTGTTTTGGGGAAAGATGAAGGGACATTGAATCCATATATTAGGTTGCTACACAAAATAGTTGTGCAATGTCTTGTGCCTAGAGGATGGAACGAAACATCGTTAATTGTAACTGATGCATAAATCATTTCGCACATTCGTAGTAAATGTAGGATTGCCATAGAGTTTCTTATTTTGAACAACATGAGGTACATAGTCGGGTCCGGAGGCAATAAGGCACTTTCATTTGAAATGATCATTACTGAAACATCCTTACCTCAGTTAGGTTAAGTTTCATGAAAATACAATTCGAGAGTCCACCGTATAATGAATGGTTGTACACCAAGCCTAAACCAAAGTCTGGATTCATTTCCATTACTTAAAGGGGGTATGGTACCAATGAATCTAGATGATCCACTTGCAACTCCATTTCATCATGATCCTACACAAGAGGTTGATCAATCTATTGTTGTTGATGAAGATAAAGACACTAGTGACGATGACGAGTTGCCAGAAGACCCAGATGAAAAATCCGCTACATATGGTGACGTGAAACTCCTACATAAGAAATTCACAACAAGGATGAAGAAAATTGAAAAGCTTTTGAAGGCTAAGAAGAAGATGTAGAACATTTTTAATGTACTAGACATGTGTGCTTTTTGCTTGCTTAAACACTAATGCACTTATGTTACTTTGATATCTTGCTTATATAGATGAATACTTGACATTTTGAATTTAGATATGTTTTACTAATATAGATGGTATTTGCAAAGTTTTGTTATATAATGTGTGTTAGTCTAATATAAAACATTCAGCTTTTTTTTATAGAAACAGTCTATCATTGTTATATATCATATTAGAAACAATAATTTGTTTTTACAAAAAACAATTTACCATTGATCATATGCAGATAAAAAACAGTCAGTTGTTTTTTACAAAAACAATCTATAATTCACAAAATGACATCTAAATCAATTACATTGTATCTATAATAACAAATAGATAATCTCTAAATTGATTCATGTATTTCGTGTCAACGTTACCCAAGCTTGACATCTAACTCTATTACATTGTATCTATAATAACAAATAGTTAATCTCTAAATTGGTTCATGTATTCCGTGTCAATGTTACCTGAGCTTGTGGGTACGTCAAATCCTACTCCAGCCTGTTGATATGAGGCATTTGAATGTGGAATTGGAATTGAATCTATTTGTGGAACATACGCATCTTTCTCGACAACTTCAAAAGTGTTATCGATATGACTTTGTTTTCGAACGTAGTTATGTATTGTCATGGATATCCGCACTTGGTCCTCATACGTATACCCTATGTGCATGTCTTGTAGATTGAAGATCTAGCTCTCTGAACCTCAAAAGTTCCCTCAATAATATTTCTGATTAACAAATGCAAGTAGTTAAATTTTTCCTTACATCCTTTGGTTCTCTAGGAGCTCTTATTTCGCCACGTTGAAAATCAGGGATAAGCTACCTAAGGTTTTCATAGTATAAGGTGTTAAGAAACCCTTACTATTGGAATAGCCGAGATCCAAAACATAATATTTCCTTTCTTTAGGGTGGGGAAATCGTAATTTTGGATCACGCAAGGGTAAATTAAATATACGAGCATTGTGTGGCGTACCTACCCAGCCTGCTCATACAAGTGTAAAACACATGTTGAAATCGAACAATGCCAATATATTTTGCGTAGTGATGCCTTTTCTTCCTCTATATTTTGCTGCCACTTTGGGACTAACTACCACTTTCACGAGTCCTGTTGATATCATCAACGCAATCCTATGAAATCAAAGTTATGTCAATCACACACCCCCTAAAACATGTTCGTCAAAAGAGAAAAATGCATTGCATTGTACATACCTTGAATATTGGATAAACGTGAATTATTTGTTAGTTTTGGATGCACAACTTCGTTATAGTTATGGTCGGGTCTAAACAAATCCGTAGTCATCTTAACAATTGCATCGGTGACCTTATGGAATACATTGTGTATAGTTTCACTTGAGTGGTTGAACACTGATTGCATGAGTCTATAATCAACGTTGGGACCAATAATCATTAAAAAAAAATGGTCACTGATTCTTTCACGTCAATCCATCTCGATCCTTCAAGTCCATATTTCTACACTAAATCTTTGCATAATTTCAAGAACACGATTTTATGTAACCGTAATGTGTGATGACATTTAATGGGATTCGATGCTAATATCTCATGAATATAACGGTCCCTAGTGTGACTTGAAGTAGAGACATGAGATTTCACAATATGACTACTAAGATGTTTGTAAATTACTATTGTTGCCAAACCATATAATTGGTAAAAATTCACCTTTTCTCTTCATTTTTTGATGATAATCTGCAATGGATTCATCTTCACTTTCATGAATTTTGGGATGTGGCATCTCGAGTGATCTAAATATGTCTCCGAAAAACAAGTTACTGATATTCATCTACACAAAGTAAAGCAGTTTTAGGTTTAATAATTGCAAATTAAACTTATAGATATGAATATGAAATAAATGATAACCATCAATATAATTATAGGCTAATAAACTAAGTCAATAATACACACTACAAGAAAACTGGTTATTAGCGACGGAATTTTCCGTCGCTAATACACAAAATTCCGTCGCTAATAACCATCTGCAACGGACACGCGACGGATTGAAATCGTCGCTATATACCTCGTCGCAGATGGTTAGCAACGAATTTA
>JAYMTH010003551.1:0-10783 GCA_036897465.1 Pelargonium australe | reverse complement strand
AAAATTTGGAATATTCCGTTAACTTTGACGGAAAAAATGGACGAACCGTTAAATGACAAACTTAAGGGTGATAAAAATAACAACATGATCTTCAAAAGAGATATGTGTAATATTGCTATGTAAGAGGGGAGGTATGTTTAATTTTCCATTTTTTTTTATCACTCCCTCTTCTTCTTCTCTATCTATTATCTACTAATCTTATATATTTTCACTGTTCTTTGTCTGAAGTGGTAGTGATGGAGAGGAGAGGTGTGATCTGGTGCTTTGCAGGTGCATGGTGAAATGCTGTGGACCTTCACATCAGATGGGGACAGGAATATCACATGGGGCCCAATAATGGGATCTTGACCAGTGGTTTTTTTTTTTCTTGAGTTGGTGGGTCCCACTGCATGATGATGAGTTGTATGAGTCCATAAAAATAGTGTATTTTATTGCCAAAATTAGAGTAAACAAATACAAGTAATCAACTAAGCTATACCCTTAGGTTGCAATTATAAGTATGTGTTAATCACTTTACACTTTTGTGGCTTTGTCTTTATCTTTCATTTTTATTTTATTTTACTAATGTCACTCCTGCATGATTAGTTGCTAATAGCATTTTTTATGTTCAATTAGTTGGGAGAATAATTGTTTTGACTAGATCTACAAACACATGTATTACATGAAAGAAAAAAGATTCTTAATTAATTGTGATATTATCGACTAAGACTCAATCAAGTGTTACGTGAATCTGACACGTCGAAAATTAATATCCGTCTAGTTCAATTCAAATGTGTACTGATTGGATCTCAACCACTAATTATACAGCTGAAACGTCCTACTATCACAATTGGAATAAATTCAAATTGTATTTGTAATCAAATGTTTGGTTCCATAATTAGGTAATTAGTTGTGTGCTTATTGTAACGGTCGACTGGTTTGTCCACATTCATTTTGTAAACACGAAAAACACAATGCTTGATATGATGAAATTCATGCACAAGAGAGTGGCCAAAAAACGTGTAATATCGGTTTCATTATCTTCGAGAAACACATGTGGCTTGTGACCAGTTCAGTTGTTTGGATAAAATCAGGATGGTTACTGGGAAGCGAAAGCATAAGAGTAACGACCACTTCAACTTGCAATGAAGTATTCAAAATTTTGAAGGCAGCTCAAGCTGGACTTGACATTCTCGTACGTATTGTGTATATATTAGTCAAGTCAATCAAAGCTGCATGTCTTTCTGCATAATTTCTGTATCTTCCTTTACGTGAATCTGTTCCAAACCAAGAGCTTCCATGGCAGTACTAATGATCATAAGCTTCAAAAATGAACATGGAATAAAGCTTAATGGTTGGATTGTTTCGGGTACAATGCAGTTTTGAGTTTTCGATCCAAATAATTACTGAATGACTAAAACTACAACAATCTAGCTAGCTAGCTTCTGATACTAAAAGACGACTAAACGTTACAACAACAACAACAACAACGCTAGATGGGCATAGTACACAATGATCTGAGTTAGGTTAATTAGTTCGGTTTCAGGTACTGGCCCTACGAGGCTCAGGCGTCATTGGAGACTTGGGAGTCATGAGAGACTTGGGGGCGTGAAAGCTAGAGCAGCTGCCTACCTTTGACGTTGCTGACCTGTGATTTTTCACCAATGGGACCAAAGACTGTACAACATCGGCCATCAGTGGCCTATAATCTGCCTCCGGTTGCACACACATTGCAGCTATTGCGGCCACCTGAATGACCTCTTTCATTGAGTATTGGCCCTCCAGAGCGGGATCCATGATCTGCACAACCTTCTCTCTATCTGTCAAGTGGGGCAAAGCCTTTTCCCCACAGATAAGGTACACAAATTGATATGTGAGACGTTATGGATGGGAAAGGCAAAAAATATAATTCAAAGATCAAATTCTCATAATATAAAAGAAAAATCAGTGAGTCGCACTGGAATTAATTCGAGAGGATAGAGGTCCTACCCAAGATACAAGAACGCCTTCCCCATGAGCCCTCTTCATATCAACAGGAACTCTGCCAGTAAGCAACTCCAAAAGGACTACCCCGTAACTATACACATCTGATTTTGTCGTCAAATGTCCAGTTAATGCATACCTGTATAGCCAACCAAGCCAAAAGACAAACACTATTGAATTCAAAACTTCAGCCAACAGACACGTGTATAAACAATATGTATCTTCCTAAATAGTTTGAAGCTAAGAGTTCATGGGTTCATACTCAGGTGCCACATATCCTTGGGTACCCAGCACACGAGTAGAAACATGTCCGCCAGCTTTGTCAGATCCAAGCTTGGCCAATCCAAAATCAGATACTTTGGCATGGAAATGTCTGTCTAAGAGAATGTTGCTGCTTTTAAAATCTCTATGAATCACTGGGGGACTGGTATGTTCATGGAGATATTCCAAACCCTTGGCAGCTTCAAGAGCTATTCTCAGCCGGGTTTCCCAGTCTAATTTTATGGAGGCAGAACTAGATCCTGCATATTGGACAAGTTGTCATTATAGGAAATCCATGTTGCCTGGTAATCCATACACGAAATTATATTAATTACAAGATTACTACTTGAAGCTAGAAAATTTCCTACCACACAATTTATTTTTCGCGGAGTAGAGACATGATTAGCTTCGATGAAGAGCCAAAAAGAATTTATTAGGAGAAAAGTCCGATGCAAGAAAAAGTTTAAAGTATGCAATGCACACACATTGATTGGTTTGATTGCATACTTAGCAATTTCTCTGAGGGGAATCAGAATATTTAATTTTCTTCTTAATGCTAAAATGATTTTGGGAATTTGGGGAAATCATAGTTAGATTCGCAATATCAAAGTTTATTAACCATGAACCCATTAACATTAAATACATCCAAGTAGAATAAAACTTTGGAAACACAAGTGTGTCCAAGACCTCACAGTCACATTGCAACCTAAACCATCATGTAAATGAATCACAAGGGACTTCCATCTTTACCTTTCACTAATTTTTATCCATTGCCTCGTGCCTAGCAAATGTCACCAGATAATGACTCATTATAGAAAATGATAAAAGCACTCAAAGAACCACTACTCACCACTGATGGGATACAGATGTTCCTGAAGACCACCATTTGCCATGAATTCATACACTAGCAATTTATGATTATCATCCGAACAGTACCCAATCAACGCCAGCAAATATGGAGAACGCAGCCGACTCAGCAAGTCCACCTATAACAGAGAATAGCTTACTGATAAACAAGCAATTAAATAACAAGCCCATAATGAATCAAATACTAACGATAAAGAAACACCAAAACGCTTCTCTTTCAAGGAAATGAAATAGAAAATGGAAATTAAGATCAAACCTCCACTTCGAACTCCTCTTCTCCCTGCTTCCCAGCCTGATCCATAACCTTAATTGCAACCTTCCTCCCATCAGCAAGCACACCTCGATACACCAGCCCAAACCCACCATGCCCAACCACATTTGATTTGCTGAAACTGCCTGTTGCAGTATACAGCTGCTTGTAGCTGAACACCTGAAGACCTTTCTCTGTTGCAATTCGCAGATTGTTTAACCCACCTTTGTCCTCGTGGTCAATCCCTTCACACAAAAATAATAATTCCTCAGCCACCATTCCATCAAGAATTAATTTTTCCAAAACAAAATATTTTCCCTACCTCTTTCTTTCCTAGAAACTAAGTAATAGGCAAGTATTAGATAACAACATCAAGGATTTGCAACTTTTGGGTCCAACATTTGTGTAGCTCTGAGTTACTAATCTAAACTAAACTAAAAAAAATAAACAAAAGATAACCAAAGAACTAATAGGAAATGCTTTGAAACTGATTTCACACTAATTTCACGCCTGTGCAAGCAATAATAAACCCAACTCCAAAACCCCATAACAGGAAGGGGAAAAGAAAAAAAAAAACTGAACTTTCCCGCATATTCTCGAGAACCAAATAGAAAGTGCAGAACCCAACTTACTCCTGAGGTGCTTGATGCGCCTGGAGACTTTGTTCCGTATGTAGCAGTAGTAGCTGAAAGCGACGAGCAAGGAAGTAAGAGCCAGGGAAGCGAGCACCACAATGACCACAAGCACAATGCGGTCTCTTCTTCTGTAGTCATCATCTTCAGTTTCCATTTTAGGAAATTGCAAACATAAGAGAGAGCCAAAAGCTGAAAAACCCTAACCCTAGAAATGGCGGACAAGAGAAGGAGATCTTGAAAGTTGAAAACTTTACAACTTGGAAGCTGTGTGCGAGAATGTGTAGAGAGAGTGATGAGCGTGTGTGCACTGTGGGAGTGTTTGTTTTCTGGCGCGGAGAATAATAGAGCATCACATTTTGCACTTGAGGATCTCTAGTTTAGATTATTTTTGTTGTCACCCCAATAATTATACATGTCTATGTTTTTTTTTGGTGTGTTTTTTTTGTGCGCGCGAATAAAACTATTACTTTTATTAAATAACATAATCTAACAATAGGAGTTCCAGAACATCAATTGGGGTTACAAGATTAATCCATCCCGTATCGTAAGGCTTGACACAGTAACAGATGAACGAACTGACTCATGTGCTACCTGATTCACAGACCTAGGAATAAAACAAAATTTTAATATCATGTCTATGTTTATGTTGTTACTTATTAGACACATTTCGTATGTATGTAGAGATTAAATCACAAATGTTTGGATGTTGGAGCAAAAAACTCCTTATTTTGGATGTTGGAATCAGTAAATTTGGCAAGAAGTTTATCAACAAAAAGTTTGTGGATTTTGCACCTCTCATAACAATTTTTGTGGATATTTTATTCCCAAATTTCCATCTCATTTTGATATTTTGGTTGATGACATTAAAATGTCAACGTTTATGGATGTTTCCGACACCGTTATTTTAACTCATTCCAATTATCTATACAAATATTTTAGCTTTATATACATTTAAAGTAAACAACACAGATAAGCTCTAATACATGATGGAAAAAAGAAAAAATGTTTCTTCTTGATGTTGGGTCAAAAAATGAATTATAAGAAATTATGGGTAGAGATTGGAAATAAAATTGAAATGGACAAAACCAGAGAGTCACTACTATAATTGATTGAGAATAAGACAGACACAGCAATGCCTTAACTCATGATGTCATTTCCATCCATATCTTTCCCCAATGATTCAACAATACAATAATGCAATAGTAACAGATTTCATCCAACTCTGTGCATGTATCTATATCATTCAAACTCTACACTGTAAATACATTTGAAACTTAAGTTACAGTCTCAACAGACCTCAAAACCAGGAAAAAAAATGATACATATTGTATCTATATATCACATTAATCAAAAGTAACTGGATTGTCCTAATAGCAAATCAAGCATGTTGTCAGGAGTTAAGAAAGTTGTTCCGCCGATGATCAATTCTATATCTGGCCTTCCGCTTTCTGATAATGCCTCCTGCGCTTCGTGTACCTGGCAATCCATAAAGAGACCGTCTCAGTTTTCGCCTATGGTAAACGAAATCAGAAACATAGTAGATACAAAATGCTGATATTGGAATGTGTGAAAACCCGTTTCGGAACGGAAACAAGAGAGAGAGATCAAAAACTTCAAATTCAGTAACAGAGTGGATTAGGAACTAGGCAAACCTCAAGTCCATTAATGCCACCCACAACAAAAACCAGAATGACACTTTGGTCTGCAAGATTTGGTTTGGCCTGCGCAATTCAAACATGAAGTTGTTGTGTATGGCCTATTTCGAACAAGATCTGAAAATGGAATCATTGACTGAAACTTACCTGTCCAAGGCCAAATCTTCCAAACCCACTTTTGAAAAGGCGCCCTACAGTAGAGGAATGGTACTCCAGCTCGGGTACATCGTGCTTGCCTAATATCCTCGTTAAAAGTTTGTACAATAATCCTTTGTTTGTGTAGGAATCGCCACTAAAACCACTATCCGAAGCAAAAGCCCCTCCTTTCAATGGAATATTTTTCGTCTTCAAACTGGACAACTTGTGAAGGAGTTTAAATAGGTTATCAACCCTATCACGTAGTTCCAACTTAAGTTGCATGTCATTATAGGCTTGGTCATTGTTATTGTTATCCTCAGCATCTTCATCGCCCCACTTACCCCATTGATCATCATCAAAATCATCGATGTCTAATTGATCTGATGATGCATCTTTGTTCTCTGTTGATTTTCTTTTGTTTAAATTAGCCTGCAGCTCTTACGATAAGCCTTGGAGAAACTTCAGTTCTGCTAGTGAAGGGTTTTCAAAAATTGCATCAACAATAGCATCTTTCAACATGCGTTCCTCTTGCCAAGAGAAAGGGCCATCTGGTCCAGATGTTGGGAAATTCTCACCAGCTAACATATATCCAAGAACAGTGAGGAGCAAAGCATCTTGAAAAGAGAGTAGTCCTTTTGAGGAATCAACTTTTCCGTTATTCTGTCCATGAGATCCTACCAAAGCACTTTTATTGATAAGATCATCAATTTGGGCAGCAAGACTCTGACTCGTGTCACCAGCATTTATGCTCAGTATTTTCTCAGCACTGATAAATGCATCCCATCTTGCACTATTTGATTCGTCGAGGGCAGTCACAGCAGCTGCTGCTAGCTGAATAATTCCTTTGTTTCTCAACAAAGATGACTGACTTTTAGCAAGTGCTTTAATCATAGGAAGTAACTCCTTTTTTGTGGCATAACCAGGACGAATTTTCTCATTTACAGATACACTTTCCTGACGCAGGGTCTCTTGAAGCCACTTCTTTACCAAAATGGCCCCATCTTTTGTTCGCCTATCCAGCACAGCTTCTAAGTACGGAGTCCCATGGAAATTTTCGGTAGAGACAAAGGACCCACTAAGAAGCTCAAACTTAGAGTTACAGGACTTTTCATTTTGAACTTTCCTGCTTAGATCAATCAAATCTACAATTTGACCATCTAGAGTTTGACCAGGAGCATTTCTATCCCACCCACATAAAAAAGCTTCAACATGCTCCAAAAGCCTGAAATTATCTGTTGTGTTGTCTTTTTCACTTACAATTTCTGCTAGAGGTATCTCAAAATCAAGTGAGGCACGTTGTAGGTTAGAATAGCGAAGATTAAGTTGGGTTTGTGATCCTTTTATGTGGCCGGAAGATGTTCTTTCCCGACGAGGCAAAGATGAAAACATACGATCAACAAGTGAATCCCCGTGACAACATGGGGTTAACAGATCAAGTGTGCGGTCAATGAGTAGTAGCCCTGCTGACCTTTTGCGGCGGCCTACATCATAAAGGCTTGACATGTCTGTCATAATTTTTCCAATAGTTTTTGAGGTATCACCAAAGGAGTATATATCCATTTTCAAGTCCATCTACACACAAACAAGAAGGCATGATGAAGGAAAAATTAAAGAGACCACAGCACTTGTATAAGCATAAAGTTTTACATTAAAGTCCAGCAGAAAGGAGATACTATATTTATTTTTCGAAGCTTGGATAAGACATATTACCTTAGTAGCAAAATGATAAAGAAAATGAGCAGTGAGGGTTGCTCCAGGAGGAACGTCATCACCGCTTGAAAGCAATCCAGTACTCAAGGGAGGCAATCCAGGACTGATGGAATCTTCATGTTCAGCTGATAAGTAGGCTTCAGCTACCGATCCCTCTGATGGTAAGGCAAAGACTCTTGGTGAAAAGGGACACAAAATCAAGGGGAAGTGATGAACAGACACAGTCAATTTTTTCTCATCTTCTGTAAAACCCATTGAATTGTCCTCGTATCTATTTTTATCGATTGAGCTAGCTTCTACATGAGGGATGTCCTCTTCACTGGAAGTGAGCCGCGACCATCCATCTTCTTCAAAGGACAAATTTTCCTGGGATTTTTTGTCTTCAAACTGTCTAGGTTTTGTGTCAGATTTTTTAACAAGCTCATCATAATCTTGGACAAGCAAAGATTCATATTCCATAAAAGCATCTGGTCCCAAAGGTGAATCTGGATATGCCAAGTGAGCTACCTGCAATTCACAAAGCATTCCATAAGATTCATCTGCAACATGGTTAGATAGCCTTCAGTATTGCTACGATAAAATTGACTACTAAAATATACTTCCTCTGTCCCCAAATAACAAATAAGTGTCTTTGTTTCCATTTTGAGAAATAATAAAAGAAAAGTTAGTTAGTGGATTTTCATTTGTATTCCCATGGACATGTGTTGAAACAAAGTCAAGGGATACTAACTTATCATAGGGATATTATTACTAATGCATGCATAACTAACTTCCTGAAAAAGAAAGAGGACAAAAATGTTAGAGAATCAAGACACTTATTTTGGGATGTTGGGGGGTGGTAATTCCAGTTGCAAATGTAACAGAACACTCATTGCTGAAAATAAGAAAACAAGTCTGACTCGTAATCAAGGTAATCAACCAACTACGAATAAGACTACATAATAATAGAGTGTAGAAAGGAAAACTAACAAAACATACTCGTCCTATAGTTTGTGCGGACATCAAACATAAGTTGAAAAGACTGTCAATTATGCCAAATCGGTATGGATATGTGGAGTAAGTTCTAAGCATATAATGGGAAAAAGAACATCAATAGACAATAAGTAAGTATTAAATCAAGGCAACAAGAAGCAACAATACGGCCATGGCAATACCTCTGAGATGGACGTAAATATGGTGCAATGGCGAACACCTTGATGTGCGCTCAAGCAACGCAAAACATATCTATGTGCATCACTTAATAAACGCGAAGTGATGACCACAATTTTGCTTGCAGCATCAACACTTGAGTTCCAATCAACTACCTGAAAAAGAAGAATGTTGAGAATTATATATACTTTGAGCTCAAGACTAATATATAACACCCAAAAGAAATCAGTAATTTGGTGCTTCGGGAAATATATCCATTATCTATATACTGCAATGTATTTTGCTTCACCAGAGTCTCACTTTATGTAGTGTTCCAAGAATGCTAAACTAAAGCTCGTATAGATAAATTTCTAGTACATAAATATGAAAAATGGGACCAAAAAAAAAAAAACAGCAGTAAGAGATGTGTAACTAAAACTTAGAGACTAAAAAGAAAAATTAACTATATAAAGATATAAATAAACAATACTAAAATATATCAACATTTTATGGTCTCTAAGTCCAACCACAAAATTGCATAGTATGTGAAATTGTGAATTCATGTGATATTTCCCAACATTATAAACCGTATAACAGAACACAGAATTTCTTATTAATTCAGTCATAATATATTACAAGAATCATTACAAAACATTATAGGTAATACATGCCACAACTAGCTTACTGAATCAAGAGAACACAAGTTTTCCAAACTGCAAACAGCTCGAACTCCAAGGTCAAGCAATAGTGGGAACGCCCCAATAAACTGGAAACTCTCTGTACATCCAGCATCCAGGTAGAGTATGGCACCTCTAATGTGTTCTGAAATCTGAAGAGGAACAAACAAAGCAGAATGACAAACTATAAAATAAGTTGAGATGCGGGAGCAAAAAAACAACTTCATATTTTCTTCTTTATAGGTGATATGCAAATGAAATTGCCTAGGATCCCTGATGAGGGGAGGGTGCGCTGCAACTTCTTGAAATTCCATGGTAAGCATAGTAACATGATTGCAAGCTTATCTCTGTGTCTATTTGTATCCTTCTATTTCTGTGATGAGTTCCTACTTCCTAAACCTACTAGTATAATTATTGACTGTTTGAAGAAGCCAACTATTACACATTGGATAATGAGCAACTATGTATATGGAGAGCAAAAAGCAATTTGCATGTGCCTGAATTTGTGCCCAATTATTCAATTTCAAATGCAATGATTCAAGGTAGCTAATAAGTTGTAGGTACTCCAGAACTTTGCCCATTATGTAATAACATGTCATTTGATAAGGCATACTAGTAATCACCATTGTTGCACATCACAACTCAGAACTACATTAAGCACTACAAATAATAAAGACTTGGAACAACAGTTGACTCAACATTCAGCAAATCAATATGAACTCACTTGGCTAATGGAATCAAGGCAACATTTGGTAACATCAACCAGAGCCATTCCTGATGTTTCAAGCCACCAGTGTTGAGTACAATTTTGTAATCAATTATCTGTAATATATCAAATTATAGCTTCAATCACTTCCTGCAAAATCGTAAACCCTTTATGGCAAAACAGGTCAAAAACATTATTGACAGAGAGAAAAAAATATTACGAATTAAGATTTAAGAGGCGCCGCACTCCAATTTGGGCTGATTGCCGGTCCAGTTACGTACCTACTCACCATTGAATCGGCCCCGGCTCCGGTACACGACAGCAAGGGGCTCCTCCGAGAAAAGGAAGACGACGGAGGAACTGAGATTCAAAGGCGAAATCGAGGGCAATTTTCCGAGGAAACAAACAGAAATAGTTGGATCGGAATTGAGGGGTGAGTTGGATTTTGGCCTGAAGATATGCTCCGTCCGGATTCGGGCATGAAAAATGAGTCGGCTCTGTCGCCACCGAGTTCTGAACCTGAACTCGGAATCATAACATGAATCATTCTATAAAGATGGGCTTTAGATCCAATGGGCTCAACGGGCCTCTTGAGTCTCGCGAATACTTGAAGCCTAGAACTTGCTAGTTGCTAGTTGGTTCTCATTTTTAACCGTTACCTAGAACATCATATTCTTTTGGGATAAATGTTTTTTTAGTACCCAAACTTTGGTCCAGTACTCAATTTAGTACCCAAACTTTTATTTTGACCAATGTGGTACCCAGACTTTTATCACGTACCCAATTTAGTACCT
>JAYMTH010003550.1:0-10783 GCA_036897465.1 Pelargonium australe | reverse complement strand
ACAAATAAAACTTGACAAAAAAAATTAAATTTTCCGGCGAGTGTTTGAAGTTCCGGCGATTGTTTGAAGTTTCCGGCGAATGTTTGAATTATCCGGAAAGAGTATTCTTGAACAATGAAGAAGAAGGGCAAATCTGTCATTTTAAAAGTTTGGGAAGTCATGTGCAATGCACATGATGAGAGAGAGTATTTTTCCATCCAACTTAACTGACGGAAGCTTCAGTGTATAGTTTAGAGTAGTCGAAAGTTACAAAAAAATAGTTTAGGGTAGTAAGTTGCAAAAGAGGGATAGTAGGGGGTAGCCATATGTAAATTCCCCTAATAAAAATGATCAATTTTGCTATCATTTTCTTATTCATGGTTGATTTTCTAGAAATCCCTATTTCTCCCATCTGGATCTAGCTTCATTGAATTCCTTTTATCTTCTCTAGTCCTGAGCTGGCAGAGTTCATTGGTCATTTCATAGGGTGGGTAGCGGAAGTTGATCGCAGTGTGAGTAGAGAGAGTCGGTGAGATTTAATTCATTGATCATGTATCCCTTTAATAATTTGTTTGTGTTGAGCATTTTGGTTTGTCTGAGTTAATGTAATTTCATACACATTTCATATTATTAGAGTGAGATTGTCATTTTATTTGATTTTGAGATTGTATGCATTTCATATAATTAGATCATGTCCGATTTTGGTAATTTTCTATTTGTAACTAATTCAACGTCATTGTTTTAAAGTTAAGCTGCACTTAGTTATGTCATAAAATTTGGTACCACATTTGGTAGAGTTTTAAGTCGTAGTATCACATCAACACAACTGATGGAACCGTTAACCTCGAATAAAAATGAGGCTATTTTGACCCAATAACTTAAATCAGAAGGATAATTTTGACTTGTTATACAAGATAGACTCAGTTGATGATTTTCACAGAGTTGGCAGACCACAGGGTGAAAATACAAGGGAGTAAAGAAACAGTCGAAATTGGTGAACTCTTTAGACCCACATTACAAGATTCAATTTGGTTTGTTGATCTGTAACAATAAAAACCAAGACATGAAACGTCGTACTCGGTCCCAACTGTAACTCATACAAAAGGTAACATCATCCTATAGATAATGAATGCACACTATTAGTCGGGAAGGTTTCGACTTGAAATTACATTGATATTCATAGCGAGGAGCTGAGCTCACATCTAAGGATGGATAGATAGTCAAAACAAATTATACAAACCGGCTGTTCAAGAGACATCTACCTGAATGATCTCCTGCTCTCAATAACTGCCTTCTTCCTTGTATCAAAATCAACCTTGTCCAAATCAGCGGCTGTTCCAAGGTAGCCATATAGGATTCTCTTCCGTTCCCCACTCCTCTCATCCATCTTCACGAGGTGTGGGTTCTTATCATCATCATCCTTCCCCAAAACCAAAGGCTGCACGCGTGCCCAACTCTTGCGCCCGTGATTCTCCCTCTCAAAGTAATCCGCCAGCCGTACAGCGTCCTTCAGACCTGATTGGTCACCATTAAACTTTACCAGGGTGATGCCCAGATGACCATCTCTACCATATAGGGATTTTGACTTCCCACCACCAAATCCAAGATCTGCAAAACCATTCACATAAAATATGACTGTTAGAGATTCACCATATAAAATTTTGATTGCACATTAAGGCAGCCTACCTCTAACAAATTATTGGGTCAAAGTTCAATCACGTTCATGAAGAGACCTAATAAATTCTTTTCAATTTTTCATTCTCATTATAGTTCCCAAGATAGAAAGGAAGCTTGAAGAACCAAACCTTTACACCTCACTCTTTAAGAGTCAGAAATTGAGAGTGCATTAGAAGCTTTCTGTCAATAGGATTGAAAGCTCTCAAATGGCATGTTGGACTAAGGGGAAATGGCATCAAACAAGAAAAGATGTTCTTCGTATACTCTAGTTGTCAACATAAGATGTAAGACTTATCAAATAATCCACCCAATAAGGAAATCGGAGAAAAATATGGAAAGTATGTAGACAGCAGATTCAGCACAGATCCCATATGGTGATTGGTGCACAAAAGCAAAAATATCATAAGAACATGGTTCATCTACCAGGCTCCCTCTAAAATACACAGAAGGTAAGATCTTACAGAGTCAGCTCAAGTTGATGGCAAAGCATGACAGAAGATGAGAAATAAAATGTCCACTTACAAGGGCATCAACACTAAAATACTCATGTAAAGGAATGTCAGGCAATTTTAGAAAATCAACCAGATTCTTGCAATGACCATAGGCATATGCCACAAGACAGGCCCCTTAATCCAAACAAGAACCTGCCAATATTACTCTTAAGCAACTGGGACAATTCCATTCTCTAGGAGTAAAGCAAAGCTCAGTAGCTACTGAATGTATCAGGTAGATGGAAACATACGTATGCATCCGCAAAACATTAGACATTTCTGTATGTATAGGGAATGGAAGCTCAGTAGCTACCGAATGTATCAGGTAGATGGAAACAAACGTAAGCATCCACAAAACATTAGACATTTCTGTATGTATAAGGGAATGGAGTTGTTGATGGAGATCAATATGCATACCTTTATAATTTATTATTTTCAAAGTGCAGGGTAACTTCAAATAGGAAAAGACACTTGATTGTACAACTCTCTCTCTCTCTCTCTCTCTCTCTCTCTCTCTCTCTCACACACACACACACACACACACACACACACACACAAACACGCACATAAAAGAGGTTGATGTGCTGAATTTAGGTAGGTTTACACAGTACAGCTATACACAAAAGGGTGAAAGAATTCTAGCATTTTTATTGAAGTGTAGAAATAAGACTTCAATTCCACGCATATCAGGTTAACTTCATTTATTCTCTCTGGCAGTAAACTATATCTGAGGACATTTGCTGCTACAAATCAACATGTACCTCAAATAAATGGAAGCTTCCTTATCATCACACTTCAGCTCCCTTCCATGTTAAATGCTAGTAAGCTTTCTCTAGATTTTATTTGGCAAACCCAATAAAGTAGAATGACTAAAATGTCAGGATAAGATAGAAATATACCAATGCTCTACTGCCACCATCTGATAGGATGACAAATGCTAGAATGCGTTCCGTTCCATTAAAAAGTATTTAATACCTACCTCACATGGGTTACAGTAGAAGGGGGTATTAGTTATTCTATTCTGCTGAATCATGCATTGTACTGTCCTCTTATGATGTTATCTATGAACATATATGTCTGACATGTCCTCTCAGTCGGTCAACTTTCGAAAGTGAGAGGGCATAGCATAGACATCCAACGAAATACAAGCTTTTGTCAATCTAATAGATTGAATATGTGAAAATTAAAAGAAGCCATAGCATCATGAAAGTATTATAATGCACAAGTCTACCAAACCACAAAGGTCAATCTTTTAGGAAGGATTCTTTAGTTTGAAGATTGATAAAGAATGAAGAGATACATTATACCTCTAATTTTATTATCCATTGCTTTGTTTCCCAAACCCTCCACGCGCCCATCTCTACCCTTTCCTGTGTTTGTATTATGGATGACCACCACAGGAGGCCACATAATCAGATCATCCTGGTTTGTTGCTGCTTCATCAGCAGGTAAAAACTGATACGCCTTCGAATTATCAGGAGGCTTTGCATAGTTCCACCCCATCAAAACACACAGAGCTTTGTGTAAGCCTAAGTGATCCACACGCAAATCAGCATTATCTGAGTTGTAAGTATGCATTATAAGTCCATGCATATCTGGAATATCTTTAGATGACCTGTAATATAGTATACCAACGACATTGAAGAAACATATTTCAGGTTTCTCTCCCATTATGATCCTATAAGTTTAATCTAAAAGGGTAATAAAAACAATGCATTTGCCAATTCAAGGGTAAACAAATACATTATGTAAATGCTACAAATAACTTGTATGTTAGATAAATCAGTAACAATACAGAATCCATTGAGAGCTAGACAGCAAGTACCAACAAATTCAGTAAGAATGAGGGGATAAAAGCATCCACAAACAAATAATTAGCATGAACCACTAATTCCAAGAGGCATTCTAACCAACTCTATTATTAAAAACAAAATAAAAAACACTAGACCTCTATACCAGTTTCATAAAATTATATTTATTAATTCATACAAGTTTACTGATTCAAGGACTGCATTTTTTATAATAACACAGATGAAGAAAACTGATACATATGTTGACAGAAACAGAAATCAATTTATTCACGTTAGAGGTACAAGTATATCATATGCAACAAAAAACCAAGGTTAACCAGCTATCTTAGCCAAAAGCATGGCACTGCTTGGAACTTGTAATCTAGAAAGAGATTATAAAATTCAAATGACTATATATGACGAATGGAAACATAGTGATTTTACAATTTAAGTTCACAAACAAGACTTCTTTTGAATTTTAAAAAACAACAAATTTTGTTAAGGCTAATACATCAGATATTTCCAGGTTTTGCAAATCAGAAAAACAGAAAATATAATCACGGATAAAGGATACATGAAGTGGACTGGGTTCAATAAAATAACTATAGTATATTCAACAGATAAATAATACTTAACATTGATCAAGAGCACACAGAAGCAAAATAATAAATAAGCAAATAATTTGGAGAATAAGACAGTCATGACCATATACCACAAGTAATTACAATCAATTGCTATACAGCCCATTTATGTAACTCGAAAGAGCACCAATACTTGGTCAATTTTTGTAGGAGACGTCTATAAATCTATAATAGGATCAAGTTGAGGAAACAGTTGTTTTATTATTTGTTCTAGCAAGTACCGTCAGCCAGCTGCGGACCTAATTTATGGCCTAAAAGAGCGTAATCAAGGTCCAAGACAAATTGAGACTTGTGTACCAATCGTTGATAAAGTAAAATGGTAAAAACAAAACTTAAAAGTAACGAAATTACAAAGCCATTAACACAAAGTACCTTCCACAAAAAACATAGGCAAAAAAATATAAACCAGTTAATTAATTCCTTATAGTGAGCCAGCCAATTAGAACATGATACACTTCACTCGTTTTCAGTCATTTCAATAAGTCATAAATGCATTTTGGAACCCACATCTTAAATTGAATTAAATAGCCGACACCCCTAGGTTGGGCTCAGGTTTGGAGATATTAGGCTCACATCTCATTGGATAACAGGAACATTGACAATAAATAAAGTAATGCAGGAAAGAAAGTACTAGTTCACTTCAATCTAAGATTGAGCACATAGACATAACCTAGTTGATAAACTAATGTAATACCAGGAATACAGAAAACAATGCTCCATTATCTAATACTTATTTTTTTTATGAGGTCTACAAACCTTAGATAACCAACAATAAAAACTATCATGATATTTCAAATGCTGATGTACAAAGGGTTACCAGCCAGCACAAGAACCCGGCTAAACAGTTACCAATCCAATGAGGAAGCTTATAGGAAAAGAAATTGCTACAATGTTAAATATTATATAGGGTATATAAAAAAAAGAGCACTCTTGCGAGTTAGCCGACCATTTCAACAATTTCTGTTGATTTCTTTGTAAATAATGATAACTTCCTTAAATTGATTCGAAGATATCAAAGCTTGACAAAATGCAATGACACCTTAACTAATATGAGTTTATAATCAATATGCACTAAATTAGTAACAAGAGCTCATTTGAAATAAAACTTTTATCATTGTTAAGAGAAGACATGAGTAAAACTGGAAAAACTGTTCTACATAAAGATGTAAGAGATAGAGATAGATGCTTGGGAAAAATACTAAGGAACTAGACAGCAAGATCAATGCTGAAAAACTAAAATGCCTTAGAGAAGTGCAGCTCCTTTCCATAGAAATATTTCTAGTTAACTTCATTCTCAGAACTTTGGTTGAATGCTACACTTGCAAGATGAAAATTTGCACTGCCAACATTGTGGATGCTTAGTAATACGGTGATATAAATAAAACCAAACAGAAAATAAAGGTGTTCCCACATATTACCACTTGTTACTAATACATCCTAGTTCAATACTTTATTATCTTTGGTTCACTTCAAGAAAATAAGAATAGGATCAATGCATAAGAATGGAATGCACTTCCTTACTATTGAAATAGCAAAACATAATCTGGATATTTTTTTATAAGCAAGAGTAACAACCAAGGCTCTAACCTGAGACCTCAAGAGAAGCAAGTGCTTTAAGCCACTTGCCCCGTTGATGGCTGTTAAAAAACATCATCTGGATGATGCCACGTCATTTATTCTACAGGATACTACCAAGCCTGTACAAGTGTACATGACATTCACGCAGGCCAGGTAATTTTGAAGTGTTCTCTTTAGCATAAATATAAGAAAGAAAAGATGAAAGCACGATGATAAACTGTCTCAAAGTGGCTCTTCCATGAAAGAAATCTCCCAAACGCTAACATTATAAAGGATAGCTTCTGGGTTGACTATTACAACGTTTACTACCAAATACCAATAACCAATTTGGTCACAAGGTAAGGAATAATTGGGCACCAAAGAAAGTGGCCAATACAGCCAGAAAAACAGCTATAATTGACATTAATTTGCAGGTTTTCAGCAAGTTGCCACAGAATACATCAAAGATCATCATGACCAATACAACAGAATACATAAAAATCAAGCAAATTGCCTAATTCTAACAACAATTATCACCCCCACAATCGTCAAACTTTTCCAGCTATCATTGAATTGATTAAAAAGAAAAACCTAAAATTTGCTGAACAGAGATGTCACAAAAATCCCTCACCCTCACTGAAAATACAAGTCAGCTCATTTCCTTTTAAAATATCATCTTAGGAAACTAAGCTAGCAACCGCTAATGATTTCTAGAAGCCTCACTGGTCAAATATGCACAGTTTCATACAAACTTCACACCATAGATATCACTAAAAGTCTAAAAGCATTAAGAAAAACAAGAACCCTCAAGTCATAAGATCTCATCTGAATAGTTGCACCCAAAAACAGATGGATACTCGTATAGATTAAAAGGAATACATAAGAAACCAACACGCACAATTAACAAAGGTTATCACCAAACAAGCCACACACACTACACAATGGCTTTGGGTTGCAGGTTATTCCAAGATGGACCAAAGGATATATAAGGCAGCTAGTTGAAGTAGAAACCTGTGAATTAGCATAATTCGATGTCCTTGCATCTACAAGAATACCAAAAACTTCCACAAAAAAGGCACCTAAGTAATAGGCTAACAGCAATCCATAATACACTATACCACCTAACTTATGCTTTCATATATGAGAGAAAAACAAGCATACTTGACACTTGACAGGCGTGCAGCTGTTGTCTTCTGCGTCAAATATGTCCTTAACATAGTCAATATTTAAGAATAACAATCATTACCCAAAGGCAGAGCCCACTGGCAACAGCAAGGCAAGACAAGTCAAACTATTCAGTTGCCACACGTATATACATATTGTTGGATGATAATAATCGCCTTAAGAGTACATAATAGTCATGAAGGCTGCTTTAGTAGTGACCACAACGTAGTGAGTAAACAACTTCAATAATATCAGGTGAAGCTCTCTTTCTCTTACCACTTCAAAGTTGCCAAATAGAGTTACTCAGTTACATACTAGTTTCTTAATACACACGATAGATAAGGCACAAAAGTAAACAGATCGAGCACCATATTTCCCAGGCTTGTTGTATAGCTTCACAACCATGATAGACACAAATTATATAGAGAACTAACAGAGATGATACTACCATAAGGTCCATAACTACAGCAAATGGTAATCACTGGTCAAAGGAAAATTTCAAGAATATCGTATACCAAACATGAGAAATACTCAACAACATATGTTAAACTTCACTCCAACTCAAAAGTCTAAGCTAATAGGTGGAAGGTAGAAATAGAATCAGAGAATCAAATGGTTTCAACACTCTCCCTCACATACAGGCTAAACAATACAATAGGCCCTGCATGTGAATCAAGATTTAGCATTAAGACTACACAAATGGGTCACATAAGCCCATGACAAAACCAACTTTGGTAACATGTTAAACTTTATTCCATTCCAAAAGCTTAAATAAACAGGTGGAGGGCCCAACTAGTATATCAAGTGGTCGTTAACTTCATATTCTTTCAATGAGGTATACTTCAATAGCATGAAATAAGAGACAAACTCACAAAAGAAAATCACTCCACTACCACTTTTGCTAGACTAGTGGTACAACTTAAGAATTATGGATAAAGTTAAAATATATTAGTAAACTAGATAACAGGTAGTAGATGAGAACATGGTATCAACAAACAAAAGAGATTTTCCAACATTGACCGTTATAATACTCGACAAAGACTCAACAGTTTAAGATAAGGGCACCCAATTACTTGATATGGATAAGGCGCAAAGGCACATTGATTGAGTACCATGTTTCTTAGGCTTGTACATAGCTTAAGAAACATGGATGAACTAAATAATATATGCAGCTCACATAACAAGGGCTAACCTACAGCAAATTGTATTAACTGATGAACTGAATGTTTTCAATGATTATGAGATTATCCATTACAAACAAGATAAAGACATAATAGGTCTATAGGTCCAGAAGATTTTTCTCAGTCAGCTTAGTAAAATATAAAGAAATATGTCATAATGCATCGTTAGGAGTCAAAAAGTGCCCCTTCTAAACAACTTCCAGGGTTAAATTTCCCTCACGGTGTCAGAACTCAGAAGTATTATACAAATATGAAAACCTGACAAGCGATGTGTGAGAAGTCAAACATGAGTGAATCACCCATGTTGAATAACCTACAGGGCACTGTGGAAGGCAAAGAAGGGGCACTTGAACAATGCAGTGTTTTTCTTAAGTCTTAATCGTGAGCATAGTGATGTCTATACACAAACTCCATCCAACCCACATACCCTGAACCTACCTAACATAAGAAATCAATCAATAACAACATCTTTATGGAATTTAAAAGGGTAGTCAAATTGATCAAACCTGCCACAGGCAATGCATTTTAGAGGCCCCTGTTTTCCGTCCTCCAAGTAACTCTTCCTCTGAGCTGCACTCTCATTAATTAACTTCACAAAATGAAAGAATGCTTTCTTTAACATATTTTGGTCTACTTCAAGATGTTTAAAACCCACGTGATCATAACCCCCACCACCTCCACCCATCCTCATCATCTTCGAAGACCTAAATTCATCACCCCTGCTAGAATCCATAGCATCCCGCTTGTAAGGGCTGCTCGTCCCAGCTGAATACCCACCACCAGTTAAAAAAGCATTCCCATTTGGATTCCCGTACTGCAAAAGTTGCTGTCTTTGCCTCCCAAATTCATCCTTTTCGTCTCTCCGATCCTTTCGGTCCTCCTCAATATACTTCCTCTTCATTGAGCCTTCCGCCGGGGCGCGCCCATCAAGCCCGAGCGAATTCCAGTAGTCCTGATGCCTCCCGCGCGCGAATTGGTCGTCCCTGCTGTCACGGAACCCCTCAGGACTCATGGCCGCAAAGCGGCGGTCCATCCCCATCCCGGGATGCCCCATTTCACCGGGCGGCCCCATGAGTGGAAACCTATCCATGGGACGTGGCTGAAAGTCCTGATAATCCGGAGGAAGAGCAAAGTAGGAGCGGACACTGCCGTCGGCGAGAACAATCGCGCGGCGCTCGAGCATGTGAAATCCATAGGCCGGCGGGGGCGGCGGGCCGAGAGAGGCGGGATCCGGCAACGGAGGAGGGTTAGGCTCGTTGGCAGGCTTGGGACTTGGATTTGAAGCGGGTTTGGGCGAGGGGTTATTTTTGGAGTTAGTGTTGGGATTGGGATTGGGATTGAGAGTGGGGTTAGAGGAGGGTTTGGGGTCGCCGGATTTCAGATCGGCGGAGGGATTAGGAGCGGACTCCCAGCGAGATTTGCGGTGGGAGGAGGAGGGCTTGTTGTTGCTATGGTGGGAGAATTTGGGATGGTTGGAACCGGCCATTGTTAGGGTTTTGGAGAGAAAGGGGATTGGATTCGTAAGAACAAAATGAAGATAGTTAACAGTTGAACAAATAGAGATGCATGCTGGGGTGGGGGTGAGTTTTTAGGAATCTAACATAGGGATGTTGATGTTGTAGTTAGTGGGAAACCTACGGAAACCGAAAACAAGATGCACTGTACTACTTACATTACTCACTTTAGCTCTAACCAATATTAGGGGTGAAATAAAAAGATGTAACCCATGTTTTAGTCTCTAGTCATATAGCACTTTACTATTTTAAAATGTATGTTTTAGGCCACCAAACTCTTTTGGATGTTCTCAAAATAAGCGGTTTTCTCTATTGTGAGTGCACTGCTTTTAAGACTTTGTGGGCGGCTAAGGTTACAGTGAACGACGACTAAAAGAGGGAGGAGGACGACGGTTTTGCTATCATTTGTGGTTGCGTCTTAGGATGTGGGTTGTAGTCAGTAGGAGGGAAGCGGACTCCAGCAGTAGACGACATCGACACCAGAACAGGTTCGGTATGGCATTGGCAGGGACCAACACGACAACGGCGTTGGGAAGGACGGAGGCTTTCCGGTCGGCGTAAGCGGCAGCGGAGGAGGAAGTGACTGAGGGGTTGGAAGAAGCGACTGGAGCAAAAAACATGCATCAAGCAAACTTGGCAGTTCAGGTTCGCCAAGCTCCATGATCGGGAAGGTCAGGGGTTGCCGTAGGGGGGACCAACTCGCGGATAGTTCGGTGATGCGATGCTTTGACCTCGTCGGTGTAGAAACGCGTTTGTTGTCGTTTTCCAGCAGCTTTCTTGAATCTAAGC
>JAYMTH010003549.1:0-10783 GCA_036897465.1 Pelargonium australe | reverse complement strand
GAGAGACGGAGTCGCTGTGCTCCTCCGGCCATCAGCGCTGTGCTCCTCCAACCTTGCTACAGATCCAGCCACGCTGTCGTCGAAGATGGAGTTGCAGATCGGCTGGCTGTTCATCGTCGAAGAGGTGTTTTAGTCATTTTGTTTACCAGACTAATGATGTTATAAAAAAAAAAAACACTTTTTCAAGTTTTGATTGGATTTGTGCTTAAGTCAATAACACGTGGGTTCTTTCCAACTCTTGTAAACCCAACGAGGATTATGTACTATTTACCTAAAATTCTACTAGTTAAGTGAAACATACAACTTAGCACCCGAAGTACTTCGGGCTAGGCCGAACCGACCCGAAATCCTATATAATATGACGCTAATATAATACTAAAATAACAAATGATAATATTATCCAATCATGTTGTGCCAGATCATCCTATTACCTAGAGACACTGCTACTACTAGTACCCAGCAGATCTCACTCCACTTCACAATTCAAAGATCTAAATCCCAAACTCCCCGGAAAATTCCGGATTTTCCCGGAAAATTTACATTGGCTTCACTAAATATCCAAACACTACCTCTCCTGTCTATACTATCGGTGCACTGCGCAGCTCTTTCCGAAGAGCTAAGATCCTTCAGTTCCAGTGCAAAGATCCAGACCACATTGTCACTCAAAATACCATTTTTTCCCGGAAAATCTAAAATATTCCCTGAAAGTTTTTCCAATTCCCTCCCTTTCTATGGCTAACGCATGGAAGAGAGATAAATCCTCGAAATTTCTCTCTCCTCGACCCCTTATCTTGCTCTTCTCCACCTGTTCCATCCTCCTCGTCCTCTTCCTCCTCACCTCTCGCCCCTCGAACCCTAATTCGAATCCGAGCTTTAATTTCTCTGTCAAACCCCAATTGCCATTTCAAACGGCCATAGATCCATTTGATTGCATCAAATCTCCTCAATCCCACCCTGTAATCGCCAACATCGTCGAAGGCGTCAAATACCCATTTCTCTATTCGCTCTCCGATTATGGCTCGCTGCCCGACAAGCCGCACAAGAACATTGTGAGGATGCTCAAAGGGAAGCCATTTCGGAAACCGGACATCTCGGTGACGATTCAGGAGGTTCTGGAGAAAATGAGAGGTGAAGGGAAAAATGGGTTTATGGTGGATGTAGGTGCCAATGTGGGCATGGCAAGCTTCGCTGCGGCGGCGATGGGGTTTCGGGTCTTGGCATTCGAACCGGTTTTTGAGAATTTGCAGAGGATTTGTGATGGGATTTACTTCAATCGGGTTCAAGAGTTGGTAACTGTGTTCGAGGCAGCAGCTTCAGATCGGCTCGGAAACATTACCTTCCACAAGGTAATTTTCAAACTGATGATCTCTAAGTTGAAATTGATCAGTTGAATTCTATAACTTGTATTGTTTGATGATTGATGGTTATGGGATTTCATTTGTTTCCAAGACCTATTAGGAGCTACTAACTTTTTATAGCTTGTATCAGTTAAGCATCTTGTTGCTACTTAGATCCATGCTTAGCTTACTTGGAATGCATACCTTGCTAGTTGCTAGTAGCAACTTGCTACTATGAATGATTGAATGTTATTGCATCCATTTGATTATGTGCAATGATTGTATGGTTGATATATTGGTTGTTAATTATGGTTCCCTTTAAAGCCATTTGGTTCTGAAGAACAACTTTTCTGTAATTTTAGTTAGATGTAGGCATGTAGCAGATGCTATAATAGATGGTTGCATCATGTAGAAGATTTTCTCGACCACCCATTTCAAACATCTAGGACCAACAATACTGATTTGCAGAGAATAGTATCTTTAAGTTTTATGAGTAGTTGAATTCTTGTACCATTCTCGTTGTAAATTTTCCTGATATATAAATTTGTACCATGTTTCTGTGGAGTATTGAAATCATTACTGAAATCTAAATTCGCAACATTTTCTTCCTACTTTGTCCGTCATGTATTCATGTTGTTGTTTGCTTTTGTTTCCAGTTGGTTGGCCGGCTAGACAACAGTGCTGTCTCTGCTACTGGGGCTAAGCTAGCATTCAAGTCCAATGAAGAGATTGAGCTGCAAGTAAAGTCCATCCCTCTTGATGATATAATCCCAGAGTCAGAAAATGTGCTCGTACTAAAAATTGATGTTCAGGGTTGGGAATATCATGTATTGAAGGGATCCACAAAGTTACTTTCAAGGAACGAAAATGAGGCTCCATATCTGATTTATGAGGAAGATGAACGGTTGTTGCAAGCCAGCAACAGCAGTGCCAAAGAGATTCGGGATTTTCTCAGCAGTGTGGGTTATCATCATTGCACCCAACATGGCACAGATGCCCACTGCACCAAAAAGAAAAGTTGATGAAGTTTTCTATCCTAGACACGGAAAATAGACCCTGTTGTCGATTGTGGAGCAGGTTTGCTTATTCTTTATCTGGGATGCTAAACTATTTGGCTAGCTGGGCATTGACCGGTAGTTTTTGGTGAATGATAGGATAAACCAGTGCAAGGTTGTAACGGATTACAGATGTAAGAGTTCGCATCCTGAGTGATTTTGTATTGATCAAATGAATGTATTACATTTGTTACATTTGTCTACCGAGAACTAACATTATTCTCACAATAACAGCATAATGCGATTATAAAATGTCTTGGATTGATTACATTTGAAATAGAGAATGATAAGGAACAATGTATACATAATATATCAGCTGGATAGAGAGCACTATGCTATAGTATATAGTATGTGCTAAATGGCTAGTGAAACAGTCTTTGTACCTGCAAGAAACACTTTGTATGCATGAGACATGGAAAATTTCAGTAGAATGATAAAACAATCTCACCAAAGAATTAGACTAGTTCTATGAACTACAGAGACATTTTCATGTGGAGACAATAATTTTCAGTTTTCCTAAATTGGACAATGAGCCATGTATTAACTATAAACCCCATAATCCATTCCACACCATTGCTGTGGTTCTTCTCAATATAGACATGCATAGTATCAATTAATATTCAACTAACTTGTCTTACCCCTCAATGCATTGGTGGATAGTTGTAACCATGAAGCTTTCTCCTATTCTGGGCCACTAGTTTTTGAAGGACCAGCTCTCTCCACCATTACATCATAGAGCTGCTTCCCATTCTAGTTATGCCAAGAAAACAGCTTAATTAGATAATAAAGTTTGATTTGATAAAAGAACCTAGAGATTTCAAGGTGGGAAAGAGAACAATTGTTGGTTTTGTTAGCTACTTACAAAAATTACAGGGAAGAAGTGCACTTGTCCTTCCGGCTTTGTTTGTGTCTCTTTGAAATACACGAGAATGGGAAAATTCGGCCACCAGAGCTCCCAATTCACAAATGTCGAATATCTGTTGTGAACTGCGTGTGAGTAGACTACTTATTTATCAAACTCAATGGGGGAAAGATTATTGTTAATCTTACTTCCAACGATTTTTTCCTCCTACAAAGACATTTTCTCCTGACTCATCGAGCTGCTCTCCTACTTTGACCTCCTAAAACCACAAATATAGCAATTACATATTGGAATTTCAAGAATACAAAAGCTTCAATGTAATTTCTTTCCAGCTTTAGAATTTCACAGTACTTTTAAATAAACGAGGATCCAAAACTCTTGAAGCTGAGTATGCTAGGCACTTGTAGTTTTGAAGGCTTATTTGAAGAAAGTGAAGTAGTCTTGCAGACCTCATTGTAGCTTAACAAAATAAGGTGACGGAATAGTTCAGTGTACTAGTTTTACACGAGTATATATATGCATATGCATTAGTTTATTGAGTATGAGTATTTATACGAGTGTTTTAATTTTTTTCCAACAGAAAAACTGGTCCAAGATAGCTAAAAATCTTACTAGTCAACTTTTTAAAGTCATGTCAACTTATTTTACCTAATGCAAGATGAACAAAGAAATGGTTGCACACTTCGGCTACATTTGTCAAAATGCATCTAGTTTCAAATAGCACATACACATTATAGGAAGATTTTAGAGAACAAACCAGAGCCTCTTCATCGAAGACAAACCGCACTCTTGTTGTCTGGAAGAAGAAAAGAAAAAGCTTTTAGCTAGTTTCACAAATAAAAAAGAAATAAAACAAAATGGAAAGTCATTGTTTTGAGTGTAGTGAAGCCTGTAAGATCTGGTAGGTCTGTTAACGGTAATTTATTCATTCAATACCACTCGGTTAATACTACCTGGAACAATAAGAGTAATCCCAAGAGTCCAATAGGAGCAGCTGCTAACAGATTATCCGAATAAACTAAACCACCAGCAAAACCTGTTTCAATTAACATCTGACATCATATATAAGATCGATATTTTAAGAGTTGCTAGTGTTCAGTATGTCCTTTAAGTATATTTTACACAAGTATTGGATGGCGATAAAATGACAGCATTCACAAATAAAAGCTCTATGGTCCAGAAATGGATACAAGAAGGAAAACATGCTAAGCACCTACCGAGCAGGACTACTGGTATTCTATAATCTGGGTCAGGAACCACAGTCTCCCTCTTCTTTACTCTTTTTCCAAGCTGCCAAGTACCAAAAAAACAAACTTCTACGATGAAGTATTACATGGAAATGATATAGACCCATTTGCTAAGCACTATGGAGATCCTATATGACAATTCTACATAAACTAGCTGTACAATTTGCCCATTCTATTCAGAACCAGATTGAAGTAGAAGCAAAACCAGAAAACAACTAAGAGTAAATGCCGCTAGCTTTTTGAAAGCACCAAGACTCTTTTTTAGGTGATTCCCAAGGCATGTTTGTTGATCACATTGTATGGAAAAACAAGATCATGTAGAGGGGTGAAGTGTTAATTACATACCACTGAAGCAACCACAATGCGCCCACCTCTGCTGCTCATATCTCTTTGAACTGAACTTGGGTTGTGTACCAATTTGCCATAAAATAAGCTCCTTGAACTCCTTACAACCCTAGCCACTTCTTTATCTGTGTGATTTGTCATAAAAATGCAACCCAAATTTAGCTACAAGTGATACTACCATTCTACAGTAAGCTACACCAAAATTAGCTTCACCAGTCCACTACCATTGATGCACAAACTTTTTTCAAAATACTCATAGCTACCCATAAATTAACTCAAAAAACAGTTCTATTTATAGATTCTCAGACCTTATACAAATAAAAGTGATGTTTTTAAAAAAAAAAAAAACAAACAAACAAACAGAGCTTTAACTTGAATATAAAGGAGCTTACTTTGCAGAGGAAGGAAGAGAGAAGCCGATAAGAGAGCAGTGGCCATTTCGTTTTCTGTACTCTCCAAGAAGATGAAAACAGAAGACAAGCTCTTTGCTTTGGACGAGCGGTGAGGAGTTGCTGAGGGGGCGAAGGTGAAGTTACTCCAATGGCCTTGTTTTCTTGTTAAATGTTTGAGGGGATAGAAGCAAAATGAGTAAGGGTAGTTGGGTCATTTAGTAGTGAGATTTTCTTGCCTCCATTTTGGGCCTTATCTTGGTTCATTCCATTTCCCACCCAGAAAAGAAAAAGAGCTGAAATTGTGAGTGAAAGTTTAAAGACAGTCTCTTTGGTTGGAGAGCTTTGGACAAATGGCAAATTCTCTATCTTTCACACCTCTATGTTCCCTGAAAACCCATAACCAACGCGGTAAGTACTTTACTCTCTTTGTTGATACATACACATATATGCATATCCACAGCTGAGATTGATCATTTCTCTGGTTATGAATGCTTGTTTCCTTTTCGTTAGGGTTGTTCTCAACTGCTGGAATTGGAAAGATTGTTAGAGTTAATGAACTGATTCAGAGCTCAAGAGCAATGAGATTTCAGTGTTTTGAGGTTAAGGTGAGAATGTCTCATCAACCCATCTTTTGAAAAAGATGAAAGTTTGTTACTTTAAGCTGAAATTCCACACACAAGCTGGTGGTGGAAGTAGGAGTGGAATTGCATTTGTTGGAAGGTTGTTTAGTTTTTTGCCTTCTAATTCGATATATATTGATTGAACAGGCCACTCAGGGAAGTAGTAAAGACAACCCAAATAAGAGCATACTCTGTCCGGATTGTGGTGGAAATGGTATGATCTATCATTTTAGTTGTTGCTTACTCTTAGAGATCACATGGCTAACCTAGAAATAGTAGTTTGTGGTAATTGCTGCTAGCTAGTTAAGGCTATTAAGCATAAAACTTATTAATTTCATAACGGAAGAGAGTGTTTTAGGTGGTAGAAATAGTAGCAGAGTTGAAGTTTTCCATGAAAACATGCTTTGGAGCACCACCTCTGAAAGGATCGGTGTTATATTTGATTGTGCTTGAAATGACATTATTTTGTGATTCTGCTAATTAAGGGAGTATTTTGACTGAATACTTGGAACTCCGAGTCTATAAGGATTCAGTTGTGTTTTATTGTGGTACATCATAATTTTTCTGTGGCTTAGTGATTGTGTAAGCCTTTACATTAAAGAACAGCCTTTACATTTAGGTTCACTTTCAATGTATCTCATAACCCAAAAAACAGTAGACAGTAGAACATAGAATGTTTTCAAGTGCCCCAGTGATGGATAGTGAGTCCAATTGCAAGACAAGTCCGTCGCACCCTGACAATCTTCTTTCCAAACCTTTTTGGGACAAAAAACATTTGAAATAGCTTTTTTTTTTTTTCTGTGTTAATTAATATAATTATATGGATACGCCTCAACTCATTCTCAAAGGATCACTTAGATGTCCCTACCAACAGAATATCTGTACTCACAGTTACTCACTTCCTTGTCCAACTAACAGGTGCAGTTAATTGCTCTCAGTGCAAAGGTACAGGAGCTAATTTGATAGACCACTTCGATGGACATTACAAAGTTGGTGAACAATGTTGGCTTTGCAGGTACTTTTATAGTTTATCTCTACTATGAAAGGTGTTAACTGTAGAATCAAAGTAAATTTGTCACTATCACATCTTCGTCATCATCATTGTCCCCGAAGAAAAAGAAACTTAGTTTTCTAAGTCAAAGATTTGAATGTGCTAGATGAAACCCAAAATGTTGAAATACAATTTAAACCAGACGATTTGGGATATAAGAGAGGACATAATCGCTGTAAATTTTAAGGTGGCTTGAAATTCCACAGCTCTGTTTGAAGATCCAACTATAACTAAATCCCGTAGAGTTACAAAACCTCAATCATCACACTTTGTGATAATATACCAAATCCCAACAAAAACCTGCGCCTCATTAAGGTTGGTTCTCCTTGCAAAATTATTGTTATTGCTTACTGAATACGATTCTTTGAATAGAATGCTTCTCATTTTTTTAGTGTACTGCAATGGAGAAAATAGGTTTCTGCTATGCCTTGTTTGTGTCGTATCATATCTCTACATAATCCAGCATAAGTTTCATTGTGTGTCTTCATGTGAAGAATCTTATAAAAAAAGTTCATGCATTGTGTCTAATGTCTATCATATCTGCATGACCTAAGGCGGGGCTTGGGCTCTGGCTCTGGCTTCAACTAGTGGCCGGAATAGGATTGTTGGTAGTACCAGTTCTCAACAGGTTACGGTTTCATGTTTTTAACATTAATGTTCCCGTGCAGCGGTAGGAGCGACATGTTGTGTGGAAACTGTAATGGAGCCGGCTTCGTTGGTGGATTCATGAGCACAAAGGATGAATAAAAAGTTCATACAAAGATCAGCTCTTTTGTGGATATGTGCAATACAACTTCACTGAATTTTCTGATGTTTTCTAGCTTCTAGAGAAAAACAGGAGAAATTGCTTTATGCTCTTTTGTATATTTCAATTCATTACAAAGATGTACATATTGGTAACACCTTAGCTACAATGATTTCTTGAGCTCATATATGTTATTAAAATATGCTATCTGAGTTTCTTTGCATTACCAATATGCTTCTAGAACAGAACACCATCCAAACTGTGATTTCTTGAGCTCATATTTAAACCCAATAATGCATAAACAAGTTTCAAGCAAAAGAGCTTTTAAATTGTAACAATAACGCTACACTTTCTAAATTCCCAGAACTTAATCAACCAAAGCTGAACAAACAAAGCAAAGCACAGAGTCACAGAGCTTTTACTTGAATATGGAAACTAATAAAACCATGGTATGCAGCAGTTCAGCAGACAGAAATCAATAGCCATTTGTTTTGCAGTGAACGGTGTGGAGTTGCTGTGGGGATGAATATGAATTTACAGAAATACCCTTGATTTCTTGAAACAGGTTAGAGATGGTAGATACAAAGTGAGGAAGGGTAGGTGGGTAATTAAGCCATGGGATTGTCTTGTCTCCATTTGGGCCTTATCTCGAGGTTCATTAGCTTCATTTCATCACATTCCATTTCCAACCCAAAAGGCAAAAACAGCTGACACTACAGTCTCTCTGGTTTCTTGAGAGCTTGTAGCTATGGCAACTTCTCTGTCTTTCACACCTCTCTGTTCCCTGAAAACCCCAAACCAACCAGGTAAGTACTGTTCACTCTCTTTCTTGATTACTTTTGTTTGCCTCATTTTAATATCTGGTTATGGCTGTTTGGTTCCTTTTCTTTAGGGTTGTTAATTGGGAATTCGAGTGCTGGAATTGGTAAGGTTGTTCGGGTTAATGAGCTAGCTCAGACCTCAAGAACCACCAGGTTTCAGTGTATGGAGGTGAAGGTGAGAAAGTCTCTAACATCCCATTTCTTGAAAAATATGAAATTTTGTTCTTTAAGCTGAAACTCCAATTGTAATGAATTTGATGTCTGTAATGAAACATGTAGGAATTGAATTATTAATCCATGTTTATGTATTGAATTAGAGACTGTGATTTTGCAACAGAAGGTGTTTGGTGATGGTTTGATAAGTTGAGATAAGATTTGGTGGCTCCTGAGTCATGACATTGACAACATTTACTTACGAATTTTGTCCCTTCTAATTTGGTATTTCTTTGATTGAACAGGCCACCAAGGGAACTAGTAAGGACACCCCAAGAAGTACCATAGTCTGTCCTGATTGTGAGGGAAATGGTAATATCTATAGACTATCATTTTAGTCTTGCCCTTTTGTTTGAATTAGCTACCTTGCATCTAGAGATAACATAAGTGCATTTGAAATAGTCGTTTTCGGTAATTGCTGTTAATTATGACACGCGTGACTTTCATAATGGGAGAGAGTGTTTTTTGCGGTTTGAACTAGTAGCAGAATTGAAGTTTGACTAGAAAACAAAACATGCCTTGGAGTGGGAACTCTAAAAGGATTCAGTGCTTGTGTAAAATATATATATCGGAGTTTGTCCTGAAAATTTATCTCAGAATGCGAAGTCCTAAAAGATTCCAGTGTTTATATATGTTTATGTTCATGTAGCATTTAGTATAATATTATTTTTCTTTGGCTTGATGATTGTGTGAGCCTTTTACAGTAGAGAATTCTTGATTTTGTGGGGGGCTATCGTCTATTTTTGTATGTAACGTTCAGCTACTGAAGCTGATTTGTTTAACCTTCAGTCTTTGGGCCACCGTTTCTATGATTGCATCAGAATCAAGCTAGAGAGTGGAGATATCTTGGTTGAATGTGTCTTATAGTGGTTAATCAGAAAGCATCAGAACATAGAAGCATATCTTTTAATATTTTGAAGCTCTTGTGATGGATATTGAGTTTGTTTACTATACAAATTTGTCGCACACTCTCAAGCTTTTTTTCAACCCTTTTTCGGACACAAATATTTTCAACGAGTTTCTTACTTTCTTTTCAGTTTATGAATATTCGTTAGGAATTCGATTAAATATACATGTTTGGATACACATCAACTCATTCTCAACATATCACTACAATTTTTATTAAAAGAATTGTACCGACAGAAGATTTCTACTCACTTTTCTTCCTCTCCTGCCCACCTAACAGGTGCTGTTAATTGCTCACAGTGCAAAGGTACTGGAGTTAATTCGGTAGACCACTTCGATGGACAATTCAAAGCTGGCGGTCTATGTTGGCTTTGCAGGTACTTTCATAATTTCTCTCTTCCGTGAAATGTGGATCAAAGGAAATACGTCAATATCACATCCTTATTTGAGTGTGCTTGATAAAACCCAAATGTGGAAATATGATTCTATTGAAGGGACCTTAATGCCTTGTTTATCCGGTATCATGCCCCGACATAACTAAATATTGATCTGAATCGTGCTAATATCTGATACAACTACATGAATATGATAGAGTTCCAATACTCTTTTTTAGTCACTTAGCACATACATTCATGTGAAGAATCTTGTGAGAAAATCTTGACATAGTTCTTGTCGGGTTATGATTTCATGTTGTTAATGTTTATGCTTGGTTGCAGAGGTAAGAGGGACATCCTGTGTGGAAACTGCAATGGAGCTGGCTTCGTCGGTGGATTCATGAGCACTCATGACGACTAGAAGTTTGCGAAAACCGAGTCGTCGATGGATCATAATTTTGTTTTAGATTGTAACACAACTTCTTAAGTAGAGTTTCTGAATTTTCTGCTGTTGTTGAGAACCTAAAAAAGAAAGTGAAGTTGCTTTCTGCTCTGTATTTGAATAATGCCATTTCATTAAACATTGCTATGTTTTCTTTTGCTCAAGCTCAAGACTTTGTTTGCTAAATCAAAAATGAAAATTGAAAAAATAAATAAAAATTTAAATTACGCGCCAGGTAGGGGTCGAACCTACGACTTTCTGCTTAGGAAACAGAATCCACTGAGCTACAGGCGCTTGTGGTGTGATAGAGCTTCTGTTTTTTAATTGTATTATAAAATCTTAATCTCTTCAGTGAATAAAAAAAGGTTAAGCA
>JAYMTH010003548.1:0-10785 GCA_036897465.1 Pelargonium australe | reverse complement strand
TATATATATATATATCAGTTAACTGATATACATTAAACCCTATATAAATTTATAAATTATAAACTTAATTAAGGGGCACTATCATAAAATTATTCAGAAATTCAGAGGTCACTAAATTCACAAAAATGAAGTGAGTATAAGTAAACAGTAATTTTTAAGAATAGAGCCCAATGTATGTGTTTTTTCTGGACTAAATTCAAATATTATTAGGAATCAAAATCAAGAACGTGACCAAAATTCAAACTAAAAACATGAAGAAAAATATCATAATAAGAACATAAATAAACTCTGGAGTCGACACACTCACTCACTAAACTAAATCTAACGTCGACGTCGACGACCTAGCTATCACAAGGTACAATTGTTTCACAGACCTCCTAGCATGACTAATTAAAACAAATCTACATTCATTTACAAAAAGTCGACTATCATCAATGATCAAACCAAAAGCACAAATCACATCCTCTCTTCTAGTTTGGATTACCTACATTACCAATAACGAACCCTTTACTCTCTACTACCTAGTCCCCATTAGGAAGACCAAGTTGGACCGATGTGCCCGCACCATGTCGCGCATGACCTAAAGTACTGTTTGTGGATTGCTCATCCCATTTCTATTCCACAACAAAAGACTCATTGAGACGGGTAAGCCTGAGGTACCAATTCCGTCGATTTCAAGTTCTTTGATCAAGTCTCGAATCTAAGAATTTTCTCCCTCTACAACATGTTTTCTCTTCGGGTCTGACACCACAACCATACTCAAATCCTTCTTCCTTAACACCACATCCTCTGTTATCGGTTCCATCACCATCTAATCATCCAAGTCCTCCTCCTCACCTTCATTTTCCCTCACCCACTGGTTGCCCAGAGCCACACCCCCGGATTGCTTTTCGGAGCTCTCAACCCCAGGTCGTACGCCCTCCCCTACATCGCATATGGAGAGTTTAGTAGCGTAACATAATGAAGATCATTGTGCCCTAGAATCCTATAGTATAAGCAAAATATTGGTAACTTCTCATATATAAAATCGATATGATGCCACCCTCTACCAGCTTTCTTGACCTTAGGTTGCATGTGCATTGGCTTTCCCACGTCGATCAACACTTGGATATGTATGTACAACTTCCAGCCTCACTTAAAGTTCATCGGCTCGAATACACGCCGCCTCCGTCCTACACCACACTAAATCCTTATGAAGCTAAATCCAAATCCCCAACCTGCACAGATCCACCGTGTCCGGCACTTCCCCAAACTCCAGTATCTTTCTTACCAATGCATGACCACTAAATAACCATTCCACAATGCTAAGCGTGAGATCTATACCCCTCTTAAGCCAACTCGTGTAACCTCATGCATGATACACACACCTCCAATGCCTTCGGGTTTATACCCAGTATGACTCAAGTTTGACCTTGGGATATTGGATCACTGGATCCTGAGTTGTCGACACGTTTGATCATCCATAACGTTGATACGAATGATGCGCTCTATTAATAACCTCTCAGACCTCCGTACTACGCCCATTAATAAGTACAAGTGAGTTCTCTAAGCATAGTATGTACGTCATTTCCAAAAATTGGTCTAGCTTTCAGCGACCTCTAAATCCCTAGCGCCTAAAGGATTTTAAGGTGGTGACATCATCAACACATCATTAGTGGACCCAACACAATTCATTTTACATCACCTGACATCAATGTGTAATAAAAAAAAAATACTATTTGATCTCACGACATCATGATCATATCACACACACGACATTGTTAAAGCCCATTGTATTTCTGTACTACCAATCACAAAGAGGGACATCGCCCCTTCACATTTTGGATTTGTGAGTATAAACACCCCCATAAAGTTATGGATATGGATTTTTTTAAACTTTTAATATTCACTAGATGATGATTTCGTGCGTTGCACGGGAAAATTTTCTTCTTTTATCCTTCAAATTTGTAGAATATATCATACAAAATAGTATATAAGTAGTTAAAACTTTGCATATCAAATTGTTTGAGAAAAAAGGGACGAAATGGTATGAACTTGATACAATTGGATGATAGAAAAAATCAATAAGAATGTAAGGAAGAGTGCTAAATAAATTAGTAATGAACATATAAACATGTACAAACCTAAGAGTATATTAACATGTATATATCGACCTAAGAGTATTAAACAAAAGTCAAAAGTTCAAATTCAAGTAAAGATAAAATAATTTAACTACAATATAAAAACATCAAATGGTAAAATATGAATGTTTATAAGTTTCACATAAAAAAAATATAGAAATCATGAGGCGAATATGTTGTATATAAAATTTAGAATGTGGTGTAAGAATCTCACATTGGAAAACTAGAGAAAGCTTTGAATTTGTAAATTCTATATAAGCATACGAATCCCACATCGGAAAAGTAGAGAAAAATTTGAGTTTCCAACTCCTATATGAGCATGCTACTTCCTATATATATATATATCTAATGTTATTAACTATCATTATTATTTAATAGAGTAATTCTTTATAACTGATGAGAAATGAAAAGTTTTTCAATGAGTGAGCAAGAAAATAGCGTACTTAGTGATGTACAGTGGCATCTTCTAGTGTTGCATCACCAATTTTAACATGCATATGTATGAATTTGTGTCATTCTCTTTAGATTCACATATATACACCCTTATTTCACAATGGAAGGAAACCTTATTCCCACAGTGAGATGAAATCCATGGATACCCTATTGAGTGTTGCTTAACTACGTGCAAACTCATAACTCTTAAGCTTTAGTGATCAAATGAAAGTCCAAACAAAATATGTTCTAACCGTGAAAGCCAAGTATAAAACTCCGACATCGGAAAAATTGTTTACATCTACACGTGTTCGAAGTATTTTACTGATCTCGAGTCCACATCTTGCATCACTTCACTTGGATCAACAAATGTGTTGCTAATAGCAAGAGAGTGAGGACGGTGCACCATATGGGAGTCAAATAATGACAACCCTATAATTGGCTAGAAAATAAAAAGTTTCTACATTTTCATTTAATGTTAATTTCATTTTGGCCCACAAAAAGGTGACTCACTACTCACTCACTATACAGATTCTCATGCGCCCATCTGACGTGGAAATGTAACTACTCGCCGCGTTGAAACACAAACCATATGCGTCAAATCTCTTGGGGCATGCATATAATTATCCACAACTTCAAGGACTTATTTGTTATTTGTCGGTGGTCCCTAGCTATTTCCATTTCCCATTTTTCTCTAACTAAGCTCTTCAATAAGATTTTCATTATTTTCTAGTTTTTGGACTTTTTGCTTTATATTTCGTAGGTATTGACAATTGTCCACCGTAATTCACAAAGTTGGTAAATAATTTTGTTTTTTTTTTCTCCGGTATATACTATGGGTTTTCTAAACGAGCCAGAATCCTCAGTTGACTCTTTTAAGGTGTCTTACCTATTCAGACTAATTTTCATTCGATGATAAGTCACAGTTAAAACTCATCATTCTCTCCGGCCCAGTGGTGTGTTGAGCAGAGATCAACGCAAACACTATTCTCAATCACTCAGCCTGTATAGTCAACTGCGTCACTATTTTTTGATTAAATTATTTTGGTTTTAAACTTTGTTTTTTCAAATTATATCGTCAAAGCGGATTATGATTATTATTATCATATTAACAAGTAGAATTGATACCTTGGTCTTAATATAGTTAACGTTAGTTTTAAATTAGAATACGCTTCCTTTATTTTCTAAATATTTTATATTAGATGAAACTTCACGCAAATCGAATTATGGATATTTGGAGAAAAATAAAATCAAGTTCACATGTATCTAACAACACAAACTTGATATTAAGTAGTTGAATGTGTAGACTTTAGTTGGTGATCAGCATATTGTGGATATGAAAAGGATTACATATCTTGAATTTAGTGTGTTTAGTTTCTTGAATTAATATTTCCTTTCCTTTTGTGGAAGTTCAAGAAAATAAGCAAACTTGAGATGCTTATAATTTGATTGCCATGTACTTATTGTATTTGAGTTAATCTATATAACGTGAAGCATATGATACACAATATCAAAATTAAATTTTTATTGCACTTATCTTGCTTCGTTTAATGCTTTTGAAATTAACCAAAATAATATAAACAATCAAGACTGGTTGAGTTAAACGGTTTAAACATTTTGGATTCATTTTGAACTTTCGGGTTTGTGTCTTCTTGTTGACGATATGAGGTGAAATTTTGGTTTAAAGATGGAGAGTTGTCATCATTATGTAGTTCAAGTGTTCAATTGGTAAAAAAAAATTATAATATAAATATATATTCCAAAAAAAAAAAAAAACGTACAACTCCTACGTACGTCCTAAAATAAGCATCGTACTTTTTATTTTTCTTAAAATTAGAAAAAAGTTAGTGTCATATATTTTATTTTCTATCTCTACACGTACACATAACGTATAACAATGTTTAGGAGATAATAACTTATTATGAAAATATTTTTGCTCTTATATACAAGTAACATCGTAAAAAGAAATAATATACTTATTTTGTATTAAAATACAAGTAAAACACTACCCTTGTATTAAAAGAAGGGAGTATCCGAGTAATTGAAATGAAACGAAACGAAACAAAGGGAGTATCCGAGCATATGAGAAAAAATATTTTATTTGAGATACAAGTTATATATTTTTTTAATGAAAATTATAAGTTCGAAGCGCATAAAAATATTGATTGACACGTAAAAATAACATGTATATCTCTGCATTACTGAGCAGCGGCTTGGCCCATCGACGAACTTCTTTCAGTGATATAATTCCCACGATATTATTTATAACGAAAATCATTTTCCATGAAATATGAAAAATGAAACAATCAATAGATGGAGTGATGATCTTCCCATGAAATATAAGGTCAACCTCAAGTGATGATGAAAGAAGAGAAAAAACAAAAAATAGGCCCCATATTTTATTTTCCCGCGCTTTTTCAACTCTCACATTAGAGAGCATATGCCACAGCCGCAACTGAAGAGAGTATCTCAAGACCCCAACCGACCACTTATTTTATGCATTTTTTGAAAAAAAAATAATGACAGTCAAATCCTCGCCAAACATGCCTTTTTCTCAATTTTCTTGTTTTTTATTCTCTGTTCTCTGTTGCTCCTTCCTCTCCCTCTCATTTTTCTCACCTTATAAATACCATTCCCCTCTTACTCTCCACTTTGAAACTATATTCCAACCATTTTCTCTTTCTTTTTTCTTCTCCCCCCATGGCTTCTGCAATTTCCATTCCCAGCAAAGCAGCCGCTTTCTCCGGGGACTGTGTCAGACCCCGGACGCAAAGTACCGCAAAAACACATATTTCTGTTTCCTCCAAGAAAACTCAAATGTCTTGCTGCGCGAGACAGTCCGTAGTTGTTGCTCCCTCCGTTAAGGGAGCAGCAGCACCAGCTGGTGCTGCTGCTGTTGAGACAAACATTTCTTTTGTCTCAACAGCAACAACTGCGAGTGACGTGTGTCTAGCTGATTTCTGGAGGGAGGTGCATGGGGCTCATGACTGGGAGTATATGGTGCAGCCCTTGCACCCTCTCCTCCGCGACGAGATTGTTCGATACGGGGAATTCGTGGCCGCCTGCTACCAGGCCTTCGACCTCGACCCGTCCTCGAAACGCTACTTGAACTGCAAGTACGGGAAGAAGAGCGTGCTGCGCGAGGTGGGCATGGAGAACTCCGGCTACGAGGTCACCAAGTACATCTACGCCACGCCGGACATCCACATCCCCACCCAGAACGGCAATTCTTGCGGCCGCTGGGTGGGATACGTGGCCGTGTCGTCCGACGAGTCCGTGAAGAAGCTCGGGAGGAGGGACGTGGTCGTTACATTCCGAGGGACGGTCACCAATCCGGAGTGGATCGCTAACCTAATGAGCTCACTCACTCCGGCTCGGCTCGACCCCCACAACCCTCGCCCAGACGTGAAGGTCGAGTCCGGGTTCTTGAGCCTCTACACCTCCGATGAGAGCACGTGCAAATTTGGCCTCGGGAGCTGCCGCGAGCAGCTTCTCTCGGAGGTGTCGAGGCTCATAAACAAATACAAAGGCGAGGAGCTGAGCATAACCCTGGCCGGCCACAGCATGGGGAGCTCTCTAGCCGTGCTCCTCGCCTACGACATAACCGAGCTCGGGATGAACAGAAACGAGTCCAGACCGGACCTCGACATACCGGTGACGGTGTTCTCCTTCGGCGGGCCGAGAGTCGGGAACAGCGGGTTCAAGAGGCGGTGCGAGGAATTGGGGGTCAAAATCCTGAGGATCGTAAACGTAAACGACCCCATCACGAAGCTTCCGGGGGTTGTGTTCAATATTGAGAACCTTAGGGTTTGGGGAGGCATGTACGAGCTTCCATGGAGCTGCTCGTGCTACGCTCATGTTGGTGTTGAGGTGGTTCTTGATTTCTTCAACGTTCAAAACCCGTCGTGCGTGCATGATTTGGAGGCGTACCTGAGCTTGCTGAAATGCCCTAAAACCGGCGTCGACGTTGATCGGATTCAGGAGGGTGCTGAGTTTCTTCTCAACAAGGCCAGAGAGTTGTTCTTGAGTGCACAAAACTTCAACATGTTGCCATTTTTCCAAAATGCTGGGAGCAATATGGTGAGTTTGGTTCAGTCACAAAGATCATGAGTTTATATATTATATATATGTATCGAGCCTGATCTACGAGATCCGTTCGATTACATATATAGATGTAGTATAATATGTACGTATGTATACGTAGCTACGATGGATCGTGAACTATCTAGTTCCTCGCCTTGTAAATCTTCTTCTTTTGTAGGCGAGGAGCTTTGTTCAACTAATTTGTATATTAGAGAAGTTTTTTTTTTTCTTTTAGTTAGATCACCTCGGAAAAAGAGAAATGGGTGTTCGTGTCATGAATTATTTGCATCCTGGAACGATCTTTTTTGTGTAACTATCTAATTATGCAGATTAACAAGAACCATAATTATTTATGCATTGCTCTTCATCGTTCTCTTTTTCTATGATTTAGATTAATCAAAATATTGAAACCGGCCAGGTTTTTGTTGTTAATTAATCCATGACAATTGACAAGTCTTGCCAATTAAACAGCTCGGTTGGCTTAAATATGCAGTGTTAATACACATGATTCATGTTAGTTGAAATTGGAAAATAACGTATATGTTTAGGTTAACATCTATCATTGATTTCTTGTTTGTAACTTTAATATGACATATATGGAGAATTGAAAACACTTGCAATGATCCGGTACATTGATGTATAATTTATGTGTAAAAAAAAAATATCAAAGTATTTCTCTTAACAATAATTGTCCATTAATGTTCAAAAAGTTATCATATGTTTTTTTTTTTTTTTTTTACTAATCTATATAATGGGAAAAGACCAAAGAGAATCACAAGAAATCTTCTGCTCGCGCGTAGTTTTTTAACGATTTCAATGATTGATGCGGACAATTGAAAATTATTAACAGAAAAAAGAAATTAAGTAAAACACAAAGAATATAGGTCGAGAGATAACGACGATGAATATATATGTATATATCTTGTTCTATTATATGAATCTTCCAAACTTTCACCCATACTGATTGTAAAAAGCTTGATTTGTACAATAAGATTCTTTTGCGTATAAGAGTTATTCGCATCGTCAAACATTCTCATGAATCCAAATATTGATTGGTTGAAAATTAACAAGATGTTGATCAATATTAAAGAAAGTACAATAGCTTGCATATAATCTCGTAATTTCTTGCAACTCAAAATCATAATAACGCATCAAAATTTACAGACGACGTGACATATTTCGCTGCATGCAACACAACAAAATTTAATTCATTAGATTTTAAAAAAAATTAATGGTTTAATTTTGGAAGTTAAGAGTTAGATCAATCAAGATTAGATCTCAACTATATATATACATGTAAAAATAAGTGTGAAGTATAAATGTAAAAATATTTATAAGTGTTGGGTATGCTTTTGACTTATGAGTACTTGACAAATAAATTTAGGGTATTAATTTTTCAGTCTGAACATGCAATCCGGTAGAGTATACAAGTAGGTAATGTATCAGTGTGGAAAAGAATAGCTGTTGATTTTAATTTTCTTCCAAAATTAAAGATCATATAATCAGTTGCACAATTAATTATTGAGTATTTGGAAAACTTGAACATTATAAAATGGCAATCATATCAACAAGAAGATCATTAATTTTCTTAATTAAGTGGGTGCTACTTAATTATTATAAGAATACTGCATGTCCACATTATTATACTATTAGTATCCAAATATTATTTCTAGATGTAGATGCAATAAGTAAATAAACCAAATGATATTTATTGAATGAACTGAAGACAATTAAATTCATAAATCTCTGGACTTAATTGTATATATTGTATATGTAATGATTTCCAATAATGTGATATGTTCTTGAAATGAATGGTGGAGGAAGAGATGGGAGACAGTAGTGGTTTACAAAAATAAAATAAAAATAAAAATATCCATAACAATCATATCTGTATTGAACACTAATTTATCTTCACATAATTCTCTTAAGCACTACATTATTATAGTTATGATCAGTATATGTACAAGTGCTATAATTGGAATGTTTTTGATGCAATGGCACTATAAAATGACACCTTTTTCAGTGTCTTGATAGTGTATTTGAATGCAGTGTCAACTTAATTTATTGACAAGATCGATCGGTGTACGCATAATATATAAAGTTTGATTAGCTATATTTTCGATCGCCGGATCAAAACAAATATGATCATTTTTCTTTTATATTTGACTTCTGTTAGTGTTAGGTTAATTATAATGATACAAGGAACAACAGAAAAATGAGGCAGGAGAGACAAAACTAAACATATAATACAATATATGTCAATGCAAATTAGGGTTTATTCTTTTAATTTTAGCCCTAATGAAAGCGAATTAGGGTTTTTTTTTTAATATATTAATTAAAATGAATATTGGATGCCCTAGGTAGCATAAGATCATATAGTCAAAATAACAGCTCACCAAAGATGGATTAGTTTCTTGTCTTCTATATGATGATATTATAATAGAAATAATTTAACTGTTGGATATTCTTTTTCTAGATGATGTTTACTTTTCTAGAATTCTCTTGATGTCCATGTCCACAAGTTTACAGCATATGAGAGGTTATAATCTATCCACAACTCCACACTAAAGCTGTTGATTTAATTAGAGGTTTTTGAACACTAATTAATTAACCTCAGTGTTGAAAAATAAAATGAGGATTAGACAGATATGGAGAAATATATGTGTATGTTTTCAGTATTAACGGCCTAATTTGCTATTCCAGTAATGCAGTGTGGAATGATTGATCAACCCATTTCCTCAAGAACTAATTACTAGCTACTAGCAAGCGAAACCATGTCTGCAATTTTATACTCACTACGTCCTAAAACGACTGTCTTTCTTTCTATTTTAACAAAAAGTTAGGTAATGTATTATATTTACTTTTGTATTCTCGTGATCATGTGACAAGCTCTCTCTGTTAAAAAATGAGCATACTCTTTCCTTTTTTAGTAAGTTATTAATGCATGAGTTGTTAACAATATCTTTATATTTATTATTGTATCATTATGTGTTAAGGGCTACTAACTGACTTGCTATAAGAATACTATTAACCGTATTTTCTTCTTCTTCTTTATCAACAAACGTACAAACACGGAAGCTTGAAGAAACTAAGACCACGAGGGATCAGGTGAAATCAACCACTTGTCCTAATGAGTTTTTGAAACTCTAATTAGTTTCTTTATGATCAAAATAAGGGCTCCTTATAGTTCCTTTTTTTTAGACAAAAATTCAAGAAAATCATGACAATCATTTTAGTTAGAAAAGAGTAATAGTATATACTATTGTTTTGATCATGGTTTAATATATTTGGCCACCATTTTGAAGTAAATGCTAACTAACAACCAAACACTTGGAATTTTTTTACACAAATCTGATTAGCACTAGTCATTAGTCAATAAGGGATTCACAATTAGTTAATTCAAGCTGTCAAAGAAACAGCATGGATTAATTAAGTGGTCGGTGGGGGAGAAAATATTGTTGTATGTTCATGAGATTTATTGCAGCTAGCTTTTTGTGGAAACAATAGCTTTGTATATATAGCAATTAATCAACGAAGTTGAAGTCAGATGATTATTTTTTCTTTTCATATCTTTATAAAGATAATGGAGGAAGAAGTATATTGTTCAAGAAATAACGCACATTGTTCAAGAAATAACGCACATTGTTCAAGAAATAACACGTACTTCATCGGTCTCAAAATATTTGTTTCTTTATAAAACCTCATCTCAAAATATATTCTTTTCTTAAAAACTGGTTATGCATACTCATATAATAAGTTGATTAATTAATTAGGACACTATTGAGTTTGTTACAACCGATGATACCACGGTTAAATATAAAAAAGAATAAAATGACATTTGGATCTCCGACTACCAATCAAACCAAACAACGACCCGTAGTATTTTGAATATAATTATTTTTTAATTTTAAAATATTAACTTTGCATGTCATTGGATCTATGTGTTTGTACATTTAAGAGAAAAGTGAATTACAATAGACGAATTGATGGGGAAAAAAAAATCAAAATCAAAAGCTCAATAACTTTAATTGATTTCGCTAAATTTGATGGACTAAATTTATAACTTTTTTAGAGTAAAGATATTTAAAATAACCATTTATCCAAAAAAACAATAATGACAAGTATGCATAGAATTTTGAACTAAGTTATG
>JAYMTH010003547.1:0-10787 GCA_036897465.1 Pelargonium australe | reverse complement strand
GTACGGAGCAATCCCTGCTGAGGTAAGGTGGCTTAAATTGAATCATGCTATTAGATAAATGACATAAATCTTAAGTTTGATTGTAGTGGATATGGAGCTGATAGTCAATTCATCGTCAGTTTTGTATCTTGTCAAACTTTGAATAGTACCCAACTTCTTCTTTTGCTGTTTCAGATCAGCAAGCCAACACTTTTAAGAATTCATACTCTTGTTGACTGGTAGCTAATGTACCTATTAATATTTTCCTTATTACTAAATAGGGCTATTATGACATGGAGGACCGCATTTCGGAACTACCAGATGCCATATTGTCTTCTGTGTTGTCATCTTTGAAAGCGAGAGATGCAGCTATCACAAGCAGATTGTCAAGGAGGTGGCGAAGCCTCTATACATCCTTGCCGAGACTCAACTTTGATTGTTGTACCATGTTTGCGATACCTAAAGAGGAAGGATATCGTTGTCGAGAGTACAGTCGTAAATTCGTAACTGAAGTGGATAAGACCTTGCACCTTTATTTAGGTCCCACAATGATCTCATTTAGAATCGCATTTTGTTTTGAAGTGGAGTTTGCTTCTAACATTGACCGGTGGATCAGATTCGCAGTTAAAATTGGTGTTGGAAAGCTTGATGTCAATTTGGTAGGTTTTGATCCCGTTCTAAATCCTGTCAGCAAATACAGATATCATGAGCTCTATCTTTTTCCTCTTAAGCTTCTTTCTGAAGCGTGCAAAATAAGTTATTTGCACGTACACTCATGCATTCTAGAACTAGACTTCAATACCCGAATCAATTCACTGACGGCTTTAGATTTAGATTGTGTAATTCTGGACCAAAGAGACATAAGGTGCATATTTTCTAGTTGCTTGAACCTAGAGTGGTTGAGGTTGAGTAGGTGCAGGCTTCCTAATTATTTATTCATTTGTGGCCCGACCATACCTTTGAAAACTTTGGTGGTAGACCATTGTGTAGGAGTGAAGGAGATTGTGCTTGGTGCCAACAACCTAGTCACTTTTGAGCTGTATGATTGTAGCATTATAAAATTATGCATCGGCAATGTTCCGAAGCTGGAGAGAGTCCTTCTCAGTGTAAAATGTTCACGCAGTATGAGCTATATTTTGGATAAACTTGAAAGAGATCTTCCTCAGCTCACAAGCCTATCAATACTGTCTTCCACTACTGTGGTGCGTCACAAATCCTTAGATTGTTCACAGTACTGATTTATTAAATTGATGTCTTTATAGAACTCCATATTGTTTAGTTGGTTTATTTTTTCTCTTTGTAGGCACAATCTATCCCTACAAGCATGGCCTCATTAAGAAATGTGAAGCAGTTGGATTTGTTTCTCGCTCTCGATGATGAGTACGATCTTCTGAAGATGATTCCTGCTCTAAGTGCTTGTCCCCATCTGCAGAAATTTCATTTGGTGGTAAGTTGATATCAATTAAACACTGAACTGTCCGCTTCGAGGACTGGTTTGTTTGTTTTTATAGCTGATATATCTTTGTCGGGTCTAGAGTTTTGTTCATTCTTATGCATTAGTTTATGTATCCACTCTCTATCTACAGACTTATTATCACAATGTGTGTACATGTTGCTTGAAATTAGATGATTTATGATTGAACATGTTTCCAGATGTGTGGCAGAGGAGACAATGCCGAAAGGGAGACAGAGAGGCCGGTGGGTAATTACCATCAGAGTGAACTGAAAGAAATAGAGATCGGAGGGTTTGACGGGACATGGAACCAGATATTATTTGCAAGATATTTGGTGGAAAATGCAGTTGGGGTTGAGCGGATTGTAATAGATCCACATTATAAGTTGTATGTGGGAGATGGCAAGTGGATGTGCGGTGGAAATCCGTGGGACAAAGAGAAACGGCAAATAGTGAACGAACTAGTAGCGGGATGGGTGTGCTCCAACTGCAAAACATCACCAAAAGTCACTATTCGATGATCGTCCAATCGAGTGAGTCTTTTTTATCCAACTATTTTGATGTATTTTTTTGCATTCGTCGTTCGTGATTTACATTTTGTTATGCGAAGAAATGACAATATTACTCCATTGAAACAAGCGTGATGGATGAGTTTATTATTTTACAAGTCTCTTCCTACACTTAAGACTCGGATGTTGTATAACAGTAAAGATTTTGGTAGCATTTCCTCGTGATTCTTAGAGTATACAGTCAAGACTATTGGCATGATTCATGTAATTATATTTTGGTAGTGTTTCCTCGTGATTCTTAGAGTATACAGTCAAGACTATCGGCATGATTCATATGTAATTATATATGAAACATGCCGATATCATGTACAAACTCCAAGAAAATGAAGTCGATATGATTTTCACCAAAATTTAAAGTTTTGCGACAGATTTAGCAATAGACAATCTGTCGCTGAATTAAAACTTTACTTTTGTGAGGGAATTTGATGCTAAACTGTTCCTTGGCAAATTAATTTCATCAACGAGGGACGTACTCTTGCTAAACTATGGCGGGAAACAAAAAAATCCCCATGCATGACGATTCCTCTACTTGCTCTCGCACAAACTATTTACTCGCAACCAATGTTTATTTAATTTTGTGATGGACAACTTTTAGTTCTCGCAACTGTAGGTCGCAAAATCATGGAGTTCAAGAAAATTACCCCAAACTCGCGATTTGATTAACACGAAAATGCAAAAGCAACTATAGTCGGGATTTTTATTTATTGTAAATACTCTATTCTTCACCGAATGCAAGTTCAAACCATGATTGAAGAGCTGCTTCTCATTCGCAATTTATTTTTATTTCTATTTTTATTTCTTCACTTTTTCGGCATGAATAAATTAACCATACTTAAACCATGATTCAACAACTATTTTGATTCAATTTGACATGCTACCTTAACTACATTTCTTCATTCATTTCTCATTTGTACAACAATCATAATTTTGATACATGTGTAGTGGCTCAAAATATGTATGTAAGCCAAAAGCTTGTTACTTGACCTGCAAGTAAGGCACTATCATTCAATAATCTGGCAAACACAAGTGATCTGAAACTTGCCATCATCTATTATTGACTTGAACAACAACAACAAAAACAAAACCAATAAAAACATCCTCACATCGAATGAAGTCACAGAATCGAGACTCGGGAAAATCCAAAAAGGAGCTAGGGAAGAAATTCCCACCAAATTTGGTGGTTGTAGTAATATCTACATGATCCATTCGAAATGCAAATTACTCTCTATTTCAAAATGCTCTAACATTCTGCAATCAATCCCGCCAATGCCAACGTCAACCCTTGCGCTTCACTTCACTCTCCTACCGCATAGTACACATCCCATAAGCTCCCACAAACTCTACATCTTCACATTTATTTCTCTGCAAAACAAAAAGGAAAATCTCCGTTTCTACAAACAACTGGATCCCATGTCATGTAAACTTTGCTTCGCCAAATTTGAAATGAATGCAAAAGGTTTGAAACTGAAAATCATCTTCAGGCGAGCAGTCAGATGGATCTTCAGTTTATTACTATGATTATTATTATTATTATTCTTTTCAAGTTTAAGCTTCACAATATTGAAAAGAAAAGGTATGCTCGAAGCTAATGTATACCTGCTTTTATTACAGAATTTACAGGATGCCGTCAAACAATTCAACCTAACTGCCCCAACAAAGACGAAGTTAATTGAAGACTATATATAATATTATGCTGAGGGAAAAGGAAAAATACGATAAATTGTTACCTAAAGATTATTTCTTCAGACTATTGCTGGAGAGGACTTTCTTCCCATATGGGCTGGTCCGAAGCACAGGAACGAGGGGTCTTATAGCATCAACCAATGCCGCTTGAAGACCTCCCTGCTCCGACAAACAAACAAACATAGCATATGACCAATCAAATTACACCAAATTAAGGGTCCATTTTTTAGTATATTCCAAAATGTCAGTGTGGAATTTGGATAAATGTCTTTTACTGTAGTTGCATGATTAATTGCTTATGCATACAGAACCAATTTCCAAAGAACAAGAATTAGGTTTAGACCTATGCATTAACTAACCTTTGATTGATTCAAGGCCGCTTGGATCACATAATTGCCATAGGGGTCTTGCATGATGTGATCCAGTCGAGGATTATTTATCAGCTCTCGGATAATATGAGCACGACGTTCTTCACCCGCGCATTTCAGGCATTTCTCAACTACATTACTACTATATTTCTGCACGGACAAGTCCCCATAGTTACCCTCCAACTGGTCAAGAATATCCACTGTTGCCCAGGGAAGCCGTAGGTCAAACACAAATTGCACGACATAATTCCTGCATATCACAAGTTTATATTCTGAATATTGGTATTCAAACCCAAACATGCACACAGAAGACGTATTTGGATGCTATATTAAAATAAATCTAGAGCATATCCTTGATGAGGATTGATGAAATTCTTTTTATCATAGACTTCTCAAAACACATGCTTATTACTGAAAATCCGGACACAAAGCACATGCTTTCAAACATGGAAACTAGGTGCGAAACCCACAACATGTTGAATCTTTACAGCATATTCTAATATGGATGCACCTCAACTTTTTATATTAACCAATTACAATTCATCAAAACAATGTGGTTTTTTATACGTGAAATTCTATCATAACTGACTACATTTTCTATTTGCCAATTTCCTTGTCATCAAAGAAATGACTGCAATATAACGAAAAAATTGTAGATTTATATATTATAGAAACAAACATTTAATCCAACAATTCTCAGCTGAGCAAAGTCTCACAAGGTTGGCTACACAGATTCTTCCTCTCCACTGTCATAATAGAAGACCATGCGATAATTCACAGCACACCGTCACAATAAGGTTCTATGATGTAGATTAATTGAAAGAAAGAGAAGGATAACATAAATTACCCATATGGATCTTGGGAAAGGATTAGAGCATTCGAATTGATCTCACAGATTAACCGGCGTCTATGTTCACCATCAGAATGGCTAAGGCATTTCTGAAGCACGCAGCAGCCATGGCGGTCCGTTGCAAGCTCAACACAATTAGCACTTGCAGCTTCAAAGAGGAACTATACAAGAAAGCATTACCAGAGTTTCAAACTTGGTGCCACTTTAATTCTTAGACTGAACGATTTTTAAGATACATCCATGTGTGAAAAATCTAGAGATTCAGAGAACGGTGAAAGGTAAAAGTAGTTAAAACGTACTTTCAAAAAAAAAATGATATCTTTCTCGTTTGCACACACAGATATGCACAAATTCAAAATGATGCACCAGACTATATAATACTTTACATACAACCTTGAAATGCAATAGAAATATGGTACTACTCCAGCAACAAAAAATTACAAAGTTCTTATTCTAATTTATGTAGAATAATTACTGTTAGCATGGTTGTGTAGCTGCAATGCTTATTTCAGAAACTCTGTTTTTAAATGGATCTTCTAGCAAAAACTGATGTGTAATAAAACTTATGTCCTTAGATAGACATCCTAAACCTTGTCAGGAGCTTCATAATATTTTTTCTTGTGGAATATTGAACATGTTCTGCCATTAGTTGCCTTTATATAATTTATAATTTAAGAGTTTTTCCACGAAGCTGTTGTTATTTTGGAGTACCAAACCAAGGCGAAGGTTGCTTTGCAGCTACACTTTTCTACTTATATACAACTCATATAGGACTGCAAAAGTTTCACCTATTTTCATCAGTTATGACAAGAATGTAGAAAACAAAAAACGGATCAAAGTCTTAGGAAGAAAGGAAACAGAACAGAAGCTTTGGCAGAATGGAATTAAAGATCAACCATCATATGGCCTGCTATCAGAGGTAAAGCCCCTTTTCGAAGAGGTCATTCGAAATATAAGATAGTTTATTGAAACTTTTTACTTTAGTAGAAACTGTTTCAGTTAATAATGTATGTCAATAAATTCTTTACATATATAAGGCATTTTAAATATCTATGATTTTCAAACTAATGACGACCCATACGGACTGGTGAACCTATTTATCAAAGTCAGACCAGAAAGTTGCAAAAACAAATCCATGTCCTTTTCCATATAACTACCCCAATTCAAACATCTGATGTAATCCACCAGCTGCTTAAAATGTGTTAAGACTTATAATCCTAAATAATAGACAACTATATACAATTTGCCACTTATCAGTTATCAGTGGGCAGTGACATTTCAATATTTGTACGTCTTAAGGTGGTTCTAGTCAGCACTCATTGCTTTCAATGGATTTTACAAGGGCTGATATTTATTTGGCATTTTGGCATGTAATTATTAGGTGTCACTGTTTCCCATCTCCTTTTCATTCACTTCAACAGCCCCATCATGAGTATATCAATAAAAATCAAAACAATATACGAAGCATGTTTCACATGTTCAATAACGTATTATGTTTGAACTTGGAAAACCAAACATGTAGATATAGATATCCCTTACCTCACTGTATTCAGGCATTAAATACAGTAAGCAGCGTTGTGCAACATGGTTACCATTTGGATTCTTCATCAAAGGAACTATATCAGGCCTCAATGAAGAAACAACCATGGATACCTGCTCTGGAGTCTTAAGTGTTTCAATGACCTTCTGAACAGCCCGAGTCCTGTGTTTATGAAAAGTAACTTAGTGAAGGACTAAAAATATCAGGCAATAATTATAAATGTAATAAATCTATAAATGAGTACAGGCTAACTACATGTACTAAATGAGTACACACGAGAAGATCAAATAGAGAGAGAGAGAGAGAGAGAGAGAAAGAGAGTTCAAACCCATGGATGTCGCAAGAAATCCGAACAAGATCGCCAGGTTTTCTAGTGACTGCACATAGTATTTGCATCTGCTGATCCTCGTTACACACTTCGAGCAGCTTCTGGACTAGGTAATTTCCAAATGGATCAGTCATGAGCTCTACAATGTGATCAATGATCTCAAGGAAAATCTTTTCAACATCTTTTGGGGTACCCTCAGAAAATTTTCTTTGTAAGAAGCGGCAACCATGCTGATCCTTTGCCAGGAGTAGAATTCTGCCAGTGACTTCATCCACAGAGTTATACTTGTGAGATGGTGACCTCAGATCAATACTTTTAAGATTTGGAGTGTCGGGGGATGAACCCCATGGACATGTAGCATCTGCTTGGAAGCATCCAACACTTGAAGGGGATAAGCTGTGGCGGAAATGACCATTTGAGAGAAGTTTACCGTTTTGGTTTATATTGTTGAGTGGTTCATTTCCTCCAACAGAGCCAAATTTCACAGCTTTAAGCGTGTTCAATCCATGCGATCTTGTCAAAATCTTTTCAGGAAAACTATGCCTTCCCACTTTGTCAGGAACTTGCACAGCATTGATATTTCTAGAGGAAAGGGCAGGATTTGACTGGCTCAAACTCCTTGGAAATGCATAGTTGATCCATGACAGCTCTTGGTTAGATTGTTCAAGTTGTTGAGAGACTGGGATCTCAAAATGAGGTTGCCTTGGATTGCGACTAATTAGCCTCCCATTTGCTGGCACTGGGTTCTGCTGCCCATCCAGCCGCAGAAGCTGCTGTAGCCACAAGTATTGCTGATGCATACTGATTTGAGGCTGGTTTAATTGTTCGGAATGTAGGTAAGGAAGTGGGGACTGTGGATCCACATAGTAGTGCTGATCAGACATTAAAGGAAACTCCACACCGGCAACAGGCACATTAGAGAGGTACTGAAAACCTTGCATCCCATGAGCTAATGGCAAGGCAGCAGAATAACTTTCAATTGGGTGACAGTAGCCAATTTGTCGATTCTTCAGCTCATGAACATCAAGTTTCGACACATTTGAACTTTCTTGACCAACCTTGTTCGCATAAGGAACATTGTTTGCTGATTGGAAAGAGGGCAGGACCATGACCCGAGCATCCATATTGGGATTTGGTTTTCTTAAGCTGCTTGGGAACTGACCATCCATCATAATGGTGTGATTCAACAATGATTTATAGTTTGACAAAGGAGAGCTTGAAGGCTCGTTGTAGCTTAATTCTGCAAATGCAGATGTCAAGCATTGGCCGTTTGGCAGATCTGATTCCTCTAATTGAACCCTCTTAATTGGTGACTGCTGGATTTTCTGTGGAGACATTTTTCCGTCGCTCAAATTCCCATTACTCTGGATTTTCTCGTTAAAAGGACCAATGCAAGAGTTCACACAGACAGCCGATAAGTTATCATCCGAAGAAATCCTTTTAGGTCCAGATTCTTCAGAATGTTGATTCCCAGAAGTAGCATTCGGTATCTCGCAAAGAAGTTTCTCAAACTCGTCAAACTCTAGCTCATTCCTACCTTCTTCCATCCCTCCCAAACAGAGCAACCTCGAAGCTGAAAAGTCCTTCAATGAAACAGATTCAATACAATAAGATACCACCACCATATAACAACATATTCCAATAACATCAACCTAATTTGACTCCAACTATTTTACCAAAACACAATCAACTCTATCCCAAACTAACATTTTGCAATGTGTACACGTACTAATTAGAACCAATGTACGAAGCAAGCAATCCCGATAGAGAGCTATACTGATTAAACCCAATAGACTGCATTACCAAATACATGAACAAAAAAAGGTTTTGATTTCTCATCAAGTTATGCAGTAACACAGTGTCATGATGTCAAGCTTATCACCATGATCCCAAATCAGAAACATTTTTTAAAAAATAAAGAAAAAGAAATCAACAATAGAAACTGCAAGGGCTCATCTGAAAATCATTTGATGCAAAAACTCTTCAAATTGAAAGATCACATAACACAGTGATCAGAGCATCACAAAAGCCTCCCAAACTGGATTTTGAGAAGAAACAATTCCAGCAAAATACAGACCCAAAATCTCAATCAGTGATTAGCAAAAAACCCAGATCACAAAAACCTGATCGTTGATCATCAACAACAGAGAGCACAAAATGCAGTACAGAAACAGCAATAAACAAACAATGCAGGACAAAAAAAGAGAACCCAGAAAGGCAAAACAGAGAAAAGCCCAATACATTAGCAAGCAGTGACAAAAGAGCAAAGCAACAACACTAGAGAGAAGCTGAATCCACCATACCCAATGGGAATAAAATAAAATAGAGACAAGAGTGTTGTGCCAAATGGGTAAAGGAGGAGACTTTTTATTGTTTCTGTGCTGTGAAATGTAAAGGGACTGCTGGTAAGGTGAGGAATAGAGGCGGCGTGATGATGATGATGAAGAAGAAGAAGAGGAGGAGGAGGAGGAGGAGGAGGTTTTCAAAAAGGGAGTGAAGAGACAGTTTAGAGAGAGAAAGAGAGTGGCATTGGCATTACGAAGAAACAAACGCATGAAATGAAAACTACAAAAGCCAAAGCAAAAACCCAATTTTTACATCAACCCATCCATCAACATATCATCACCATCACCATCACCATCCATGCATGAAATGGAATGGAATGAAATGTTTGGCATTTCTTTTCCAAATTTATAATAAAGTTTACATTTTTTTTAATAAAACATGACCCATTTTTTGTTTGTTTTCCAAACTATTGATTCCTAAGCAGGTTTGCAAACTCGCTATTAGCATATTTAAGTCATTTCATCACACTCAGATTAATCCAAGTATGTCATAGTTAAAACGTATCACTCTCTCCATGAGTTGTGTTCTTGTTTTCACCATGCTTTTCTAGTTCTCAAAAAAATATTACAGTTTTCGTAAGCTAAAATTAACGGGAAAATAAACTATATCTCATTACGTGAGGAAAATATGAACTTAATTATAATCAATCATACATTTTATTGTTAACCAATATACACGGTTTTTGACGTGACAAGAGAGTATGCTTTTTCATTTAATTCGTGGTAAGAAAACTGAGCGATAATTTTAACTTGGTGACATGTGTTTGTGGGTTATATTGAAAAGTTTATTTTCATAATTACCCCCAAATATGTGATATGTTGCCTCAAATGGCATATAATAATCACACATTATGTGATACCCAACAAATTCATTGCATCACTTTAGTATTTTGTGGAAACTACTCATTTACATTTCAATTCAGGTATATTTTTTTGTTTGTTTTGTGGTAATAAGAAAATAATTGGAAAATATTAGAGATTAAATCGCCTTACATCTTGATAAAGATAAGGGAAATTTTGAATTATTCTTATCATTTGAATGAGAAAAATGAAAAAAAAAAAAAAAAAAATTCAGTAAAAATAAAGTTAGGCAGAGAGTAGAGCAGTCAGTCCAGCTAACCGTTGGAACAAACTGATGGCGGGGACTATGGATCATTAACTCACCTTAAATTATTAACACTCACTACCCTTTTTACCATTATTATTCATACATTAATTCCTTTTCAAAAATATAAATAATTCTTTTTTCATTTAATGTATATTTTTTTTGAGATGTCTACTTACAAATCACTCGATAAAAATCTATTGTTACTGAAGCTCTTACTACTTGTAAGGGTATCGACATTGAATGAACCCAAAATGAATCTCTGTATGCAGGTCGTTTCAAGGTTTTAAGGGTTATGTGCTAAATATAAAATTTGGAATCGTAAAAATTATAAATCGTGGCAGACCGTGAGCCATTGAGAATAAACTTGATATGTATGTTAACCGAAATCAGTCGGTCGATTACGGTTATGAGCCGTAATTTATAAATTGTAAAATTGAAAAGTAAAAGTTGGGTTTGATACAATATTTGATTTACTGGAGCACAATAAAAAGAGCAAATGCTCTTCTATATAGGGTATGGTTGTGCACGGTCGGGTCGGTTAACTGACTGCAACTCAATTTAAGG
>JAYMTH010003546.1:0-10788 GCA_036897465.1 Pelargonium australe | reverse complement strand
GACAACAGCTGCGACGAATCGCTCTTCGCCCCCTCCGATACCGACTCAGGGTTTATCCCAAACGAAAGCAACGAAAAGTTCCCGAATCGCTTCTGGAACCCGACTCTCCCGATAAACGACGACGTCGAGCACGCGAATGTCGACAACCCGCCTTTACCGAACTTTCTAGAACGCTTTGGAGTCGACGAACCAGAAGGGTGTGCTCGGGCGGAGAGGAGCAGAGAACGGGAATTTGAGAGCAATAGCTTCGGTCTAGTGGGGGTTGTAAGGGAGAGAAATGGAATTGGGGCCGTAGAAGAAGCCATTGAAGCGGAGCAGACCGAGAGTACAATGACGGTGGCAGTTTCCGGCAGCTGGGAGAGGCTATTGCCGGCAACTGGTGGTGGCCGCCGGCGAGGTTGAGGAAGGAGAGGTGGTGGAGAAGCTGAAGAGAAGATGAGAGGATATGGAAATCCAAGTATATATACCTCTACAAGAAGATACAAGATTTTTTATTTTTTATTTTTGTTATTTTAAGAAATGTAAAATATAAAATAAAACGGGATTATTCGGGTGTGTCGTGTGACAGTGAAACGTCAAGTGTTTTGGTGGTGATGACGGTTGATTGATGAGTCTGGCGTCGGTCCATGAGATGGACGGTTAGGATGGCGTGAGCATGTAGGTGTGTGATGTACACGATTTTTTTACTTCTAGATAGTTCCTTAATTTTGCTACGCGGCCCATTATCTATTGTATATTACTATATTCATTTGAAAATGTTGACCTTTATTTTTTCTTTTCTTTTTTTGATGAAATGTTGACCTTTATTTTGCCATGCATATTTAGTAGCAATCGGAAATGATGGATTATACAACAATGCCCATTTCTTAGATAAATAATATAATATTCGAAAAGCATTATAATCATCTCCTCATATTCGTTCTGAATCACTTATAATATATACGATTATCTCAAACATTATATCTCGGCTCCAAGTTAACTCTTTTGCCCAAGTGATTGCTTCTCGTGGAGGGGCCACCGCATCTACCATATCAAACTTATTAGCACCAGTCCACATAATCATGCCGAAAGCACCAATGTTCTCTAGTTTAGAAAAGTTGAACAATCTGAAACTCGTTAGATTCGAACACATGTTGTTTCCAACTCGATCCACATGCCCAACAACTTGACCTCCATCTCTACAAACTATGATATTTCACGTTAATTTGCATAGTCTGGTCTGATATAAAATGAACCTATAATATGGAATTCCAATATTTTAGCACAAAACAATTATCAAACTCATTAAATTTAGTCAAAGAAAATTGACTAGGTCAATGAATAAAATTGTAGTTGCAATATTATGTCAACCCTATTTTTTTTTTTACAATATACAGAATGATTATTCAATAATAAATAAATTTTCAATATATTTGTTATTTAACGGCTTAATGCATATGATCATTTGATTGCGACCAATCATTATTCAAGTAGAGTTTTGCAGTTGAGATCAAGAAGATCCAAAACAAAATATTGAAAAGGGACACAATTGAATACAAAATTAAAATGTGGGGTAGAAAGTAAATATAAACAAATTCACCAAAACGACATCGGATGTGATCCTTGGATTTATCGAAGCCTCGCATGTGTCATTTCATTTCATTGCACGGTCTAAAAGCGCCAGACAAAGCCGCGTGTTCGGGATCTCTGCGAAAGTCTATTATCGCGAAAATCAATGGCAAAGAGGTAAATAACTCCATCTTGAGGGGGGATTACATACTAGAGTTGACCTCACAAAATTACACGTGTACAATTTTTGTATGGCTAGATTTGCAAGTGAGTGGCGACACCTGTCAGCCACGTATTATAATCTATGGTTTAATTATTAGAAATATTATTGGCATCACATGGAATACATGAATGTTTATTTGATGTAAAGTGGGTTCTAAAATATTTTGAAGACCCAATTCATGTTTCATAAAATAATGACCGTTGATTTTTTTTTTTAAAAAACAATTAGGTTTCATATTGGTAATGGTCGTTTGTCAACAATTTTGTGGATGCCCAATAAATTTTGCCCAAATTATGCACAAAAGAACCATACAATATTAACAACTTTTAGTTTAGATGAAATTAGTTCATTTTTGTCTAATTTCTTAATTTTATGTACTCAAGATTTGGAACAAAATTTTGTATAGGTTGAGAATATTTAAATTACTCAACTTTTGATATTAATATTGAATAATTGAAAAGTTACTAGTTAGATGACGATGTGACGATATTTAGCGATTTTGTTTTGTGAATTAGCCTATTATGAAGATCTGGAAATGAGTGTCATCATCATGGTTCCGCCATGCTTTGCGTATCATCATTTTTTCGCAATAATGTATTACTGACAAATCATTCATATTTGTTTAACTGTTCTTCTGAGAATAGACTTCTCATTTCAATGAAATCTGAAGTGATTTTAAACCAAAATTCGTAGTCAACTGACGGCTTCATATGCTCCCATCTCCCGTCTCCATCGAATCCGGCATCACTTCGCAACGCCAACCGACGGTGGAGCGTCATATGGTCTCCAAAGTTGCTGAATCTAGTGGAGCTTCTTTGGTTTCTTCAATTCACATTCATTTTGTATTTTTTCATTTTCACTTGAGATTTTTAATGCTCTTCTCATGTACTTTATTTTTCTAGTACCACTTGCCTATAATTTTTTTATTTTTTTATTTTTTATTTTTTTTTTATTTTTTGTGAAATATCAATTTTGATGCAATGTCATTGCAAACTTTGTTACGAGCCATAATTACTTACGTTGAATTTTAAGATTTTTTTTTATATAGAGATGTTGAATTTTAAGTTCGGTCAACATGTATACAACAATATGCATTTATCATTATTATACCATGTGCCTAATGTTGTTGACACTAACAACAAAATATCAATAGTTTAAACATAATGAACCAATTGTAATTAATTCTCACAACACAAAAAGAATGAATCTTAGAAAAAAGTTAAAACCAACGTATCCATCAATTAGTAACGAGAGATTCTACAAATTAAATTGACTGAATCAATTAACTGATTTATTCAACTTCCGTTTCAAATTCTGAAATATTAATTCATTTGTCTTCAAAGTTCAATCACGCCGAGGAATATCCAAAGAATTGTAGGTACGATCCCATATATGGAATGTAGGATGCATAACAGATCGAACGGTTCTCATTACTCAATTTTTAGTGTGAACGATAACATTGCTTTCCATGGAAATATTGAAATGACAAAAAAGCATAAAAACCAAAGAACTTTTGGGATAAGTTAGGAGAATCCAAGAGGAACAGCTCCCATTTCAAGTCATTTTCTGATACTGATTTTGATTTTTAGTGCTTCTGTATTTTTATTCTCATATTTTTCAACTCTCAGTTCAAATGGTTGGTACCACTTTGTGCTGTGTTGTAGATGGAACACAAAGATCTTAACAAACTGATAAATTTTTGTTTTCAACAAGCTTAAAAGCTTCCCATGATGTCACTGAGAAGCTAAAAGTTCCTAAAATGAAGCTTATTTTACAAAATCTACTTTCAACGCTAGCTCGTGATCGCTAAAGAGGCTTCTAATGTGTCACATAACCTTCGCGGATCTTGCGGTGTTTGTGGATTTAGGACTCGAGTTTGGAGAGTCTACAGGTTGTTTGGTCTTCGAGCACATGATCTAAATCTAACTTCAAGTCATGACTTGATATTCGGAAGCCACATGTCGTCTTCTAGTTAGAGAAATTAACTTTTCGTCTTAAAATGAATGTTTTTGTTCCTCTTAACATTTTTTCTTCTTTCTAAAATGAGTGTAATCCTTTTATTTCAAGAAGAAAGTAATGCAAGAATTACCAATCACACTGTTATAATAAGTTAGCCAGAAACCATCGTTTTGTCATTGAAAATGTATAGAAAATGTCTAGTACTAACTAGCTTTTCATTAACAAGAAATACAAAACTTACATTAAGCCAAACTAATTATCTTATTAAAATTTTGCTTATACAAATCCCAACGAATTTATGTTATAAAACCCTGATCCAATGAATCTAATATTTAACGAGACGTCAACAACAACTCAGTAATGACTTACCAAATATCTCTTGGTTGAGCTCTCTTGCTCTATCCTACTCTCTATCTCTCTAAGTATATATGTACATAAATAAAGCCAAAGTAAAAACTTATTTTGTGTCCTATTATAGTTAACCAACATACAAATGGTCAACTTGTCATCACATTGGAGTGTCTATTTCAAAAAAACACATGAGCATCTGGTATAAAGCTGGAGAAGCAAAAGTCATGATGCTCATGCTGATAAGATGCATAAAGCTGGAGAATTTTCCCCAGTAACAAGTGTAAGTAGAAGAAGAAAAGAACACAATTCATTACCTGAAATCACAGCCATTTTGAATTGGCTCTCTCAAACTTATCAGAGCTGTACGGTGAATCTCAGCGACAAAACGAGCATATACTGCTGCTGGTAAAATGGCAACCCCACTGCAATGTGGGGAATAACATGTTAGTTGTTCTCCTGACATTAAGATCCAACAACATTTGTTTGTACATACATGCACACATCACATGTATATAGACATATATACACGTACTGAAAATAATATCCGACTGGACCATGTTCATTCTGATCTGAAGAATGTCCGGATCCTCGAGCCACATGTGAAATGTTTCAGATCTAATATCGTGTACTGCCAACATATCTAAGAACAAACGTACCGCTGTTTTTGTCCTAATCATCAGCAATAATATACCACGATTAAGAAGATTTGTGTTCGAGTGTAGTTAAGAGAATGTCTCTCGACACCCAAACACGAACTGAACCTGCACTCGACCTGATTTCAACCTTCCTAATGACATGCATTACAAGACAGGTACAGAAACAACAACCAGCAGCAACTTGCTGAGACTTTCACTAGTTACAAACACATCACTAGGTGTGTTTAGAGAATCGGGTTCATCAGTATTGTTCTTGACGAGACTAAAATCTCACAAGTGCGGGTTCACCTGAAAGGCTGGCTAGTTACTCTCCAAAAGAGCAAAAACGTAAAACAACATCATGTATAACAGATTAACTAATAAAAGAAGTTTTTCTGAAGACTTCATGCTTTGAATTGATTCAAGCAACTTGATGAAACAGACAATATGGGCATGAGCATACGTAGAACATCATGGGTTTCCATGTGGCGCAATCACGCCAGTTTTCATCAAATCTATGCAGATCACCAGGCAGCCCAAACATCCGAGACCAAAGTATTATACTAATATAGGGTTCAGTTAGGTTTCTTAAATGCTGATGCTAGAACTCCAACTGAAATTTCAACAGTATTGCCTCAGCAAACCTTAACATCACATGACTATCCAATCCCCATACTTTGAAAAAATTTGGGGACCGTAGACTTCCTTAAACACTTGCATTCTAAATTTGTAATCAAGAAAGTACAACTGAACAGAGGATAGAAAGCGTAAAATATCATCTGAAAGTTACAATCAATCTCACCAGGCTCCATCATTCGGTGTTCGGTTAACTACACAAGACTCCAAACTAAACTACATAAATATAGAAACAGATAACGCTTTTGGAATCCTCTCCACTCTTTATCTAAAGAGGCAAGCACTACAAATGATGCACGTTAAATAGAGACAACAGTATGTAGCATCATTTACTTACCACACACCCTTTTTCCTGTTCAACAAATCAAAAATTTGTAAGGGACAAAGAAAGGCCAAATAAAAATCTCCTATAATGGGAACATCACATTAGCTTATCTCTGAGCATACAAATGTATGAACAAGTCCCACAACTAAACGATTTCAGAAAAACAAATTAAAATTCTTCGAAGCTCCTATTCAATTTTACAGCAGAATTAGTGTCGAAATGAGCAATAAATGCATGCCAAAAGAAGCAAAGTGAAGATACATGGAAGCTGTAACAACATTGGCAAGAAAATGGTAAGAACAAAACATAGGCAACAAAGCTATTTATTCTTGAATTTTTTTATATCATTGAGGTATGGTTTCTCATCAATCTACATCTTATTCTACAAAAAAAGATTCAATATAGCACCCATGTAAAACAAGTTTAAAATTCTGAAAAAATCCATTGCAGCTTCATCACCTGACTGATGGCTTCAGTTTCATCCTCTCTAAGCCACACCACTAATGCCATGATGTTGCCACCTCACCTAATTCCCCTCTCTATCAAATTCACCAGCCATCTGGTCGGACTAGTTTGCGGACTCTGCACTATATGGAAAGAAAAAACAACCAAGCACACTGATGGAAGCATGGGACCTGCTTAACAAGATTCTTAGAAGACATTTACAATACAGACCCATGAGCTGATTGAGCATACTGCACAAATTAAGCCACCTTCCCCTTGAAATTCTACCAAGCCACTTGCCTTGCAGAATCTTCCTGATCAAGTCCATATCGAAGCTTCCCATAGTGGACCTGCACATGGAATGACCTACTATTTTAGACAATCCAATCAAACACATAAAAGTTGAGATGAACTGGAGCATACCATCCAATACAAATACTAACTCAATTTGGCACAAAGTAGTAAATGCTAAAAACTTTCTGTACCCAATAGAATATTACAAACCACCAAGGTCAGAACTTTATGAAAACAATTGAAGCAAAGAAATCAAAATCTCAATTTAACAGAACTATGCATGATTTTCTTGATTAAGCCAAACAGAGTACTTGAAAATTGAAGCTCAATCACCTCAACACAGAACAGCAATCCAAAATGAAAAAAGAAGAAGAGAAGACAATTATATCAAAATATAACCTTTGACTCTGCCTCCGCCAGAAACTCGCCGGCTTCAATACCACCCTCACCGGACCCAGAACGCACCGCCGTACAATCGGGCGGCGTCTCAAACAATGACAACGAGAATTGCTTGAAAACGACACCCACATCAAAATAAATCAGCCCGGAGCTAGGCACGTCGACCCGAATCCCCTTCACCGGAAACCACAAAAACAGCTCCTGAGCCGAAATCCCGGACAGCTCCCCGATCTGCCCGTAGCTCAGCTTCCCAGAAACATTCCTCTCGTAATGCAACTCACTCTCGAATTTCGCATTGCACGCCTGATCCAAATGCACCTCGAATCGCCCATCGCCGTCGATTTTGAAATCCTTCACGCCCTTGGGCAGCAACCCCATGGGCAGCCCGTGGGACCGGAGCGCCTGGTATATGGACTCCTCCTGGAACGATTCGATCGACGAAACGCATACCAGAATCAAGAAACAGACGAAGGTGACGGAGAGGAATGGCACCATATTCTCTCTCTCAATCTCTGGCGCGCTTGCGGTGCTAGAGCATAATAAAAATGGCGGCTTTGATTGGTTTCCAAGAGCCAGGAGAGAAAAAGATTATATATTTACTGATTGGACCATGGCTCTGCGATTAGGGTTAGGGTTTAAGAGACGATTTTATTGCGAGAGATCGAAGAAGAAGAAGAGGAAGAAGAATGAGGAGTAGAAGGAGACAGTGGTGCCAGCTTGAATACAGAGAGGATTTGGAGAATGATCAATTATTGGTAGCGAGTGTGGGGTCGCTTATGACAACTGGCTGTGATCTGCTACTGTTCGGCCTCGTGGAGCGTAATGTGTGGTCTCCCAGTCAACGCCGACCACGTGGGCGCGAGACGGTGATGTTTTGGCACGTGGAGTGGGAGGTAGGAGAACGCGCGTGGCGTTTCACGGAAGTGAATAACGCGTGGGTTAAAGAAGGTGATGGAAAATGTGATTGGGTGGAGAGAGACCCGATGAGGAATGCTGGAGTGGCATCAGGATAGCGTGATTTGGGCACGGATTGAGAAATTAAATTTGTAACCAATCGAAGAGAGATTTCAGTTTTGCTGACACATGAATCCAAACATGGATTTTTAAACGGGCAGGGCTGTCTATTTCAATTGTATTTAAAATAGATGTGATTTGATTCGATCCGATCCGATCCGATACATATTTATCTTACGAAAATATATATCGGATTGAATTATAGAAATTTGATCATTTTACGCTGTAAGTCTAACTTTTTTTTTTATATATATTAATTTGAATCAGAATAGATACATTTTGAAGTTCAATCTGCCACTTGTATGTTATGGGTGACATTTCTCGTGTCGTGTTAAAATTTTTGTATCATGTCAAATAAGTCAACTCAAATTCGTCAAAATTATTAAACTAGGTGAATAACACAAACATGATGTGTTTGAAGAGTTATATTTTTTACCTTAAATTGGCGGGTCAATAAACGGGTTGCATAACGTATTTACAACCTATTTTATTGAACAGTTAGACAAGTTAACGGAATTTGACGCTAGCATAACTTGATTATTAGATTATGTTAAGTTTTTCCATACAAACTTGATTAAGTTGAACCCAAATTTATTTAAATATGTAACGTGCTAGTGTATATCACGGATTCTACTCCATATTGCCCACCTTTAGTTTAGATTGCAGCTTCAACTTATTTTATATTTATAATTTTTTTAGATGTAAAGACTCATATTATTACGAATCAAAAGCAATTACATTAAAAATCTCCGGAGAAATAGACGAACTCACTCAATCAACAATGGCCGACACAAAAACCGAGGACTTAGCTAACAAATAGACCACTTGATTGACTTGACTCACATACCCAACAGAAATATAATCAAACTCATAAAATAGAGACACACTATCATCAATTAATGTGTAACTGATTATACGAAAAAAATATACTACTACTATTATTTTTTCATAAAACATTACACTATCTATAAAGTCAATGCATTTTTTACTCAAATTATTGCACTTTTTATTTAATCAATATAGTAGGAAGAAGTGTTTTTGTATCAAATATATAAAAAAATTATTTATATGAAATGACTAAAATGGACAATACACTTTAAATAAAAAATTTGTCATATGTATTATTATTGATAAAACTATAACCATCATTGTTTTTGGTTTATTGGTTAATTTAAAAACATAATTTTTTTTATATTATTATCAAACATGAGTTCAAATTACAATTTTTATATTAAAAGTAGATACATCCAGCAAATACTACACAGAGATACAACCAGCAATATAAATTTCAGTTTATAGAAAAAAAAAATTAAGAGCAAATATAAATAAAATAATAGCACAACAAAAAGTTTCTATACATGTCAGATTATAGATTAAAAGAAAAAAAAAATAAAAGCAATGAAAAAAAATAAAATTGTATCAAAAAGTTTCAACAACAAAAAAATATCAAGCAATGTGATAATAAACAGTGATTTGTTCTTTGATTGTGTCCAGATTTTTTTCATTTGAGGATAAAATTGGAATACATTTTTTTCTCTCTCTACTTCCACTGACAGAAGTAAAAAAAAATTGCTTCTACCAACTTACTCATCATTAAAAAGCAATCAAGAAGCAAGTGTTTAGCAAACAATTTTTTTGCTTTTTGGACTGACAATTTTGACAAGTGACATACATTAAATGGATTTGCTGGTGCTTTTGCAGGCCAAGAAGTGTTCCCAAACAAGGTCTAAAATCCAATGTCTCGATTTGTGTAAAAAAAATTATGCGAAAATAGTAGTCAAACATATTATTATCCACTCAAAAGTAATTTAGCTAATGATTTTGTGACAATTTGTAATTTTGTATGCTACGAGTACTATTTTACACAAATGATGTATAGATTTGTACTATATTTCTTAGTAAGTCTGAAACAAAACAAAACAAACTCATTTTCAAAAGCAAAATTCGATGTTTCTCTGTTAAACTCATTTTTGTATCCCACAACTTTTCATTTAATATAAAAATGTAATTTTCTAATAATTAGAATCTCAAGATAAACTATATATATATATAGACACACAAAATGAAGAACTTCATTCATTAATAGTAAAACTTACGTTATACGAGTAAAAAATATGGGCTAATGCAAATCTGAAAATTTGACATTTTTTAATAATAAAACTTACAATTCGACCTTAAATAATTTGCAAGTATATATGTTACTTGATCCCTATTTTTGAGCTTTCAAATGTGCAAAGTAGATTTATACTATAAAATCTTGAGTAGGCCTGATAAACCGCACGAGTCAAACATTATTCATGTGAAACAATCTGAAACTCACATCTACTTCGAATAGAATACGGTTCAATCTAGATAAGACAATTTTGCATATCAAATCATTCAGGTCATATAAGTATAGGTTGTTAAAGCTAATCCGACCCAGAATGGCTTTGATTTCGGTATGAGGTCAAATTCATGCAGATTTGCATATCCCGACACGTTTAAAAATTTTACAAGACAAATTTGATTAGATAAGATTCAAAACAGATTTTAAATGCTTTCAAATCTAAATTATCAGCTTTTGCTTGATTATTTTCCACTCGAACTCACCAGTTTTGTCGGATATAAAATTCGAATTCACAAAAATTTAAGATACGTTACATCAATAGAAAATGAAACAATGATAATGAAGGGAGATCGGTCTCTTCCCGCTCCATGCGTGCTTAGGGTTGCGAAGTAGCAGATAGTGGCGGCGGCGTTTGGAGAAACCAGTAACAGGGACGAGTTGCGGAGGAGGACGACGGGCGATCGGAGGAGAACATCTGTAGCGGCGGCGGCGGCGGCTTGGTGGTAGCGTTTTAGGCGTTTCGAGACTCAAGGCGGACGGATCGACAACGACACAGACTTTCGTTTGCATTTAGGGTTTTTTGTGGAATATATAATAGTAGCGGCGGCGGCTTGTGGAAGCAGCAGATGCGGGG
>JAYMTH010003545.1:0-10789 GCA_036897465.1 Pelargonium australe | reverse complement strand
TTTCTTCTAGGTTAATGCATGCTTTAATTGTGACAAAAATTAGTGAGTTCCTTACTGTCATATCCATATTTGTTTATCTGACTCCTCAACAAATGTCTTTATTCAATTTTATTTCTATAGTATGGTTGGATTGTATTTATTTTGTTTAACTTTTTGTGTGTATCATATACCATTTTGGGATTGATTCCCAAACAATGAATTTAATGTAACGTTGACTCTAATATAAAAGCTCTAGTCTTACTTAGTAACAGATGCAATGATAGTTTTCTTATTTATTTTTTAAAACGGTCATATTGAAAGTTTCAAAGCATCTTAGACATTCATGAGATAGCTCGGACAATGGGAACATTATTCACATTTTTATAAGTTCACATTGTGTAAAATATATTCAATTTATTTCCAAGTCAGATCGAACAAGTCTATTAGATTCCACACATTTTTCACTTAGAATCTGACGCAAAATTTGAATAGTGTACTCATCTTTGCGTATTAACGATAATGTTTAAATATTTTAGAAATTTTCAAACGGTTAGAAGTCGTTGTATGAATCATAAACTCATATCCAACATGTTGTCGTCATTTACAGAATTGGGACATAATTTTATTTTAAGGACCGGTACAACTTTAATGAATAAAATGATTGAAGTTGTCGTTCTTGTCCTTGATTACAAAGTTTTTGGATGGGTTTGAATTGACGATATAAAAGTTTAACTTTTACTAATTAAACTACATAATACGACTATTTCTTCACTTTTTTGTAATTTTTTTGTTCGATCTTTTTAATCCGAGAAATATGATACTTGAATCTTGTAATTTCCATTGTCCATGCCAATCTCATTTTAGGATATCATTTTTCTTGGGATTCTTATGCTAAAGACATCATCATATCTTTTCAAAAATATATACATTTCATTATTTTTTTCAAAATCAATGAAAGGAAATTAAAAAAATTCCATTTGGTGTAACAAAATATGTGTATATTTTTGAAAATTTTCAATCTTAAACATTAAGCATTTTTTAATTTCCTTAAAAACCATTAATTTTCAAACCAAAAGCACCAATTTTGAACCAAAAATACTTCTCAAAACTCTCATTAATTACCACATATACCATTTTTAATTAATGACTCATCTTCTCTGTCTCCATCCTTTCAATTTTCTCTGTAAAGAGAAAACGGACAAAACCGCGTGAAAATTCAAGAAAGTGAAATAGAAATCGACGGATTTATCTGCAAAAATGAGTGTTTAGTAACCACAAAACAGCTCATTTAGTGTCAGCTTTTCACAATGTGTTGAAGCATCTGCTTAGTTTCTGCTTTAAACTTCTATTTAAGCCTCCTCCACCTCCATTTTCTCGCACTTTCTCGCCGGCCAAACAGGGGAGCAAGCCAAAAAAGAAGCTCAGTTCCTCGTTTTTTCAAGAAAAATGGCCCTACCCAGTTTTTGTATAGCCGTTGCGGTCATGATCATCGTTTTTCTCGCCGTTGGCGGTGTCTCCGGCAGCCGGGTCGACCTCAACGCCACCACATTGCTCCGGCTGCCGAGCAAAGCTTACAACAGTAGTGGAGAAGTTGATGTTTGTGTTGGATTGACCCGACCCGTTTCTTGTCCGGTCACCTGTTTTCGGACCGACCCGGTTTGTGGGACCAACGGAGTGACGTACTGGTGCGGCTGCGCCGACGCCGTGTGCGGCGGAGCCAAGGTGGCGAAGGTGGGGTTTTGCGAGGTGGAGAGCGGCGGCGCGGGCCCGCAGGTGCTGCTTTTGGTGCACATTGTTTGGCTCATCGTGGTCGGGTTCTCGGTATTGTTCGGAGCTTTGTGACCCGATAGAATTTTCAGTTTTTATGCTGTTTTTGTTTTAGAATTTGGTGTTGAGGATTGATATAGATTTGATTGAGCAATTTCTAATTTAGTTAACCTTCAAGTCCAATATACATTTTTTTTTTTTTTTTTGTGAATTTGGTGTTGATGATTGATATAGATTTGATTGAACAATTTCTAATTTAGTTAATCTTTAAGTTGCATCTGCGTTGCGTGTTATTTCAGTTGATTTTGTTGTTCAAATCGGTTATTTTTAATGAATTTCAAGTAGATGGTCTTATGGATCCAAACTCACAAATACCTTAAATTCGATTCAATCCAACTAATTTTTGGATTGGTTCGGAGAAAACAGGACAAACTCACACGAATTTGCACGTCGCATGTCTAAAAAGTGAAACCAAATAAACAGCCCGAAACCCGAAGTACTTACTAGTAAAATTTTGATTGGGTTTTTTATCAATCGAGCAAAACAATTATTGGAAGTTGACCGTGGAATATATGTTAAGGATTAAAATATTATATAATTGAGAAAATAACTGATATATGCATTTACTGGAGTTTTAGGTTTTGGAGTTATATTGTTTGACTTTATTTTCTTTTTTTTAGGGAGAGGAATATTCTTGGACTTAGTTTGGTTGATAGCAAAAAGTAGAATTTGAAATTTTGACACTCATTTTCTTATAATTGTTCTTGTTCCCACAAATTTGATTTTGATTGATCATGTAGGTTTAATAGATAATTCTTTTTATGGGATTGAAGTGATGAAATTTGAATTTTTGGCATTAAGTTGAATAAATGTGGAGTCTTTAGTTTTTATTGAGTTGAGTTGTATGTATTCTTGATATATCTGACAATGTCGGTCGTGTGTTTAAACGGTGCAAATGTTTTTATCTAGTTAGTTTTTATTATGAGTAACATGTCTCGTAACTTAGTGGAATAGATTGTCATCGATGAAATGTTACTGAATAAAAACGAGCAATTTTTTTAGTCTGGCAGTGCTACTTGGGTTAGAGCAGCTTGGGCGGAACACTTGGATTAGTGTTCTTTCCCCTCGTATTTTGGTCCATTTCTTGGAAAGTTCGGTCTGGTCTAGTAAAAAGTTGATCCGGTTTTCAATTATATTCATTTCTAGTGATTTCTAGTGGCAAAAAAAACACTAAAAACGGATCAGATTCTAGCGGACACAAATTTGAATCCAAATTGTCAGCTCTAAATTCGACTAAAGTAAGCTCATAACAAGATAAACATCCTTAGTAACACAAAACTATGTTGTCATTATCAAAAAAAAAAAAAAAAACAAACTATGTTGTCTCAAATTATAGTTTTGAGAATCAAAATAACATCTATGCCACTGACGAGGAAACATGATCTCAAATAGTGTGACCAAATGTAAATTGTGATTTTCAACTACTAATTCCTCATTTTTGTAGCACATTTTGCCACTATCCCAATTCACTTGTTCTCAACTCTATGCAGAAGAAGAAAAATGACACCTAGGGCTAAAAATAGTCTCTAAACAACTACAATCGATTATGTTCCTCTAGAGGTCTCAGGTTCGAGCCTCGGTTGGTACCCTTGCTTATAAAAAAAACAACTACAATCGATTTTGTTCGGGAAACGTATGCAACTCTAGTGAACTCTAGTGTCCTCCTTTCGGCTTCTGAAGTGAGAACTCGGGTTCAAAAAAGTCTGCATTTAATGTTTTAGAGGTCACTTTGCTCTCACCCGCGCCTTCTCCAAAGGAAGCATTGCTCTTTTCCGTTAATGCGGGTTTGGGAATGGTATAGCAGGGAGCGTTTTTCACGACACTCTTGTAGATGGAGAGAGCTTGAGCCATCATGTTGGCCGGATTGTCAGCGGAGCTAGGTAGCAACAAAGTTGTGCTCTAGAAAGAAAAGAAGGGAAAAAATATAAGTAATTGATTTAGTATAGCGTAAAACATCAATGTAGTGTAATTTGGATCAATTTTTACCTCCTTGGCAACGTTACCGAAGGCCTCAACATATTTCTCGGCAATCCTCAAACTAGCTGCCTGCAAAGTTTACAAAATGACGTGTGTGTCAATTCCTAGAATAAGTCAACAGCCGTAAACTACGAGATATTTCATATGATTGTCACAAATGTTAACACATCCTACGGCAATCTTCATTTTTGGGCAAACATTAATGCAAAGATCCCATTGATCTTTTAAAAAAAAAAAAAAAAAAAGAAGGGGAAGAATACACTCGAGAGAATATTACAGACCACAACTACAGATTCGGGCCCCAACCAGTCAGAGCCATAAAACCCATGAAATCTAAAGTGAAACCAAAATAAGTACTAGAGCTGGCACTATAGGCCGTGACATGTGACACGACACGAAAGGGACACAATTTAAGCGGGTTTAGGACTTCGGGCACAAACCGCACAACATATTAATTAACTGTGTTGGGTTTGATTGTTTTAGATCATATCACGAGTAATGTTTAAAATATTGATATGATCATATCACGACACGACGATGACACTATTAATGTTAAAATAGTATATCAATGTTATTAAATCATATCATTGGTTAGTCATTTATTAAATTCTTCTATGTTTCTTATATTTAATTTGTGTTCATTTCAACTCATATTTCTACCCACAAGCCTATACTTATCAGCCAATTCTTTTGCACCTAAGATAAGAGAGTGGAAGCAGAGAATAAGAGCAACTCACATCATCTCTGGTTTAGTTAAAGCTGAAATGAACACAACACGCCAACATGATTATTAAACATTTCGTATTTGTGCTGACCCATTCAAACATATTTGACCTATAACACGACACGACTCGTTTACACGAATTGCCAGCTCTAATTAGTACCAATTCAGGCCGAATAAGTAATTGACTAAACATGTGTATTACACAAACTAATTATGAAACAACAGTAAATTTAAGTATAGCTTTGGGTTCCTAGGATGGAGAAGATGTGCAACCAGGCCCTTATTATAGACAACTCTAGATCGTGTGCAACCAGGTTTATTGTATAAGAATCTTTTGGGCATATGCTAGGAATATGCTTATAGAATTCTAGAGGCACAAGTGCGAGATTTAGCACGTATCGTATCTAAAATTCTAGAGCCAATGAAAATAAAAAGGATTTACCTCTACTCCTCCGGAAGCTTTAAGGGCATCAGACACAACTAGAAGACCTTTTGCTGTTGCTTGTGCTATTGCAATGATAGCTTGCGCCTCTCCTGATAGAAAATCAAGGTTAATAGGTAAGGCAAACAAACTACTGCAATATGAAGGGCTAAAAACACTAACCGTCGGCTGCCAAGATCGCAGCACTTTTTCTACCATCTGCAATATTGATGTTGGCTTGTCTTTCTCCTGTTAAACATTAAACGGAGTTAAATTCTGCAAACACGCGAGTCTACATGTAGAAAATAAAAATAAAAAACACATAAGTTCCATTACCTTCAGACTCAAGAACTTGAGCTCTCTTTTTCCGTTCGGCTTCGGCTTGCATCTCCATAGCCACCTTCACTCCTCGAGGAGGAGATATATCCCCTTAAATAAAAAGAAATTTTGTTAGTACAACTATTCAAAACAAAAGACAAATAAAATTATCCCCCCTTCACTTCACTCTTTAAAGCAAAGGGAAATCCAAATATTTTCTATAGAATCTTATAAATTGCAATACATTTTTTCGTCACTTCGACTTTATTCTTACTGACATAGAATAGAGCAAATGATCTTAGGTAGAAGAGTGCCTGGGAATTTGCATTTCAAGGTTTAGAGTATATTGGTCTTGGTATATTTTTTATTGCTATACGAAATCAAACCGTAGACCTTCTCGGTAAAACAGATTAAAATGATAATTATCAAAATGATTTGAACTACCAAACTAACTAATTAAGGCGGTTACTTACTTATTTCATAACGAAGACACTGAAGACCCCAGTCTTTAGCCGCCACATTGATGGCTTCCTGAAAAGTATCCAATTGTTATTTATCTATATCCTTGCCCATTCACTAATATAATGAACATTTTATAATCAATGGCAGAAGCTTCAAAGAACAAAAATGAATTAAGTAATTTGAAAACCCGAATACAAAAAATCCGTGGGCCTGATAGTGGCGTTCCCAAGGGCAAGAGGATTCTTGGACAAAGTAGTATACCCAAAATAGTTGCCAAGAAAATTATTTAGACCACAATATGAGTTTGAGTATCATACACGAAGCAATAAATAAATTGTTAACCAATGGCCACCTGCTTCCAATAATGTAATAAACATTTTGCAGAAGCTTCAAAGTAATATGAAAAAAAAACAAATTCAACAAAATCTGTGTGCCTAGTCGTGAGAGTAAAATGTGAAGTTGTCAAGTGCAACAGTATTATTTATTTTTTTTAAATAGTATACCCAAGAATAATAAGCACCAAAAGCATTTAGACCACAATGAGTTTGAGTATCACAACCGATCGTTAACCAATGAATCCAGAAATTGACATAAGAATGCAGAACTATGACTTACAACTATCTTATCATTGAGGGTGTCTCGTTCCTCGAAAGTCTTATCAAGTGTTATCTTTCCAAGCTCACTTCTCATTGTGGTCTGAGCAAGCTGAACAACAGCATAAATCGGGTTCTCAACTCCATACGAGGCCAGTTTAGGATCCACAATCTGCACAAAAAATAAACTCAAAACCTCAGCAACCACCAAGCACACAACAATTCAACACAAACACTAAAAATGAAACTCGCCTTGACATAAACAAACTCAAAATCTCAACAAACACACAACACACTAAACCATGTTACAGATTCAGCACAAACACTAAAAATGAAACACACCTTCACATAGAGGACACCACCGATGGAAATGCTGACATTGTCCTTGGTAATAGCCGACTGGTCTGGAATGGGAATCGCCTCCTCCTTAAGTGAATGCACGTACGCAATCCTATCAACGAAAGGAATCAAGAAGTGAATCCCAGAAGGCAGTGTAGTGACGTACTTCCCAAACCGCTCAATCACAAACGCTCTCTTCTCTGGCACAATCTGTATGCCCCAATTGACCGGAGGGTCAATCTCATACCTATCCACACAAAACAAAACAAACCCACTAATCAATACACAAAACAAAGGGAAGCCCAGTAATCGGAATGTGCTTAAATCAAAAACATTTCACCTGGGACTCAATCTCATACCTAATCCACACACAGCAAAAAGAATCCCACAAATCATAATGCACTTAAATAAATAAATAAACACTTCACCAGAGGCTCAATTTCATAACCATTCCACACATTCATCAAAGTGCACTTGAATTGAAAACAGTGCAGCTCAATCTCATACCTAATTCACACAACAAAAACCAACCCACTAATCAAAATGCACTTAAATCAAAAACAGTTCACCAACGGCTCAATTTCATACCTCCACACCCAACAAAAAGAGAAACAAACTCATCAAAATGCACTAAAATTGAAATCATTTCGGCTCAATCTCATACCTAATCCACACAACCACACCAAACAAAATCAAACCCACCAATCAAAACACAAAACAAAGAGAAACCCACAAATCAAAACGCGCTTAAACAAACATACCCAGTGCTGGGATCGCGGCCGGAGCGGAAGTGACGGACGGCGGAGGCGGAGGAGGGGAGGAGTTGGGTTGGAGAAGATTGCCGGAAAATGGAAGGAGTAGAGGTGGAGAGAGCTCTGGGGTTGGCTACAATGGCGGATTGCTGGAGGAGTTTGAGGCAAGCCAGTGAAGACCTCAAAGAATTGGGTTTAGCCAAATGGTTCATCATTTCTAAGACTGTGCGAGCTCTTCTTCTTCTGGGTATTGTAAATAAAGCCCTAGAGAAAAGCTAAAACCTTTAGGCTTTGTTTTATATATGAGAGAGTCACGCAGATTCTACTTCTTCTTCAAGAAATTTTAGAACAAGAAAAAATGAAATAAACTTGTTCTCCAAGAAGAGCTTGCAATGAGTCCACGATTTCTTTGGTGGATCGGACGACACCAGACTTTTCCTCCATGTCAGCTTATTGCTTCTCTCTATCTCCAATATTCCCCTGATATCCTAATTTTAGGTTTATTTGAAGACTCGTTATTTATTTTTATTTTTCGAGAAAACCCCACACTCGCACATATACTACTACCCCAACCCCATACCACGCCTATGAGGGGGTCTCGAACACGAGTCCTCTAGCTTGCACTTCCTACCATTTGGTCAAGTGGACGGTGGTAAGTCTCGTTAGTGTGTACATAGATATATGTCAATTCAAGTTTCGGGGTTGGATAGGAAAGACCTTACTCCAACATAGAGGTGATAATTTGAGTTTTGGAGTCGCTTTTTTCGATCTCAGATAAAAAAAGCCTAATTTGATCCAAAAGAAGTTCAAATTTATTGGAGTATAGGGTAGGTCTTGATTGACCAGAATAATGATCGAGTATATATTATGATCAGACTTTCAAGTTTACATGAGCTCAATTTAATTTGCCAACTTTACTCGATCTTGATTTGAAGAGACATCAGGTTTGAGTTTTGGTCAATCCATATGGTTAGGATCATCTTAGGACCAAGATTTTCGTTGTCTGCAAGTTCAAATCCAAATTGTCAACTGTAGTCGAGAGCTTGATCTGAAAGGGACAAGATCGTGGTTTCAAGTTGAAGTGACTCAACACAAAATCTGACCCAAGATAGGTGCATGTTCGTGTCAGAAGTTGGAGGTGAGTAGCGGGTTTGCCTAACTCAAAACTAGTTTAGTGACGAAGTACAACCTGAATTGAATGTTATAATCGAGTGTGCCTTGGTAGACCTAGCACTTTGGACAACAAGACGGGTAAAAAAACTCATGTTTAGAACTGAAACCAGGATTGACTTGCTGCCTTCCGAACAACCAGAAAACAATACAAAGCAGTACATAACTTGTCAAAATAAATAACACAGACAATTAGATATTTAGGAGTAAAAGAAATCAACAAACCATAGCTAGAAAATATTGGCAAATATAGATAGTACAATGTAAAGATAACTTAACCACTTCAGGTGAAACATTTCATAACACAAAATTGTAAATCCAATCTCAAACAAGCTTGTAAGATTTGTCCAAATAAACTCGGCGCAAACAAGAGAAAAACTAATCAAGGGCAACAGAAAGCAACTAGTTCGGGATGCTAAAAACATAATAATCTATCACTTCATTCATCGTTACCAAGGATGGTTCCCTTGTCGCTAACATAGATACCATCAAGAAACTTCCTGATATCCTTGTTCTTAACATGGCATTTCTGAAACAAACAAAAACAAAAGGATAAGCTATAGGGAATGGCATAGTAGTGATGATTGTGCAGGTTATTAGATCAAAAGCAAAGAATAGATATGATACCTGGTTGATAAGGGCAGCAGATCGGGAAACAAGCTCGATGTCACTTCCGTCCAAAACAAGCTCGTCCTTGACTTTCTCAGAACGGAGAATGGTGACGCCGTCAAGCATATCAACCTTCCTCACCTGATTCAAAACAAAGAGTTCATCAAAAAACAAAATCATGAAACAATAATAGCACAATCTACAATGACTTTAAGATTTCAACAAGCAATAATTAAATATATGTTCATTACTTCATTATAGGATACAGAAAAAGCTGAAAGCACAAAAAACTAGAATAATTGAGTAAAAATCAGAGTACTATGAAATGACAAGTATCTTTTTTAGACTAAGAGTATCACTCATTTGACTCAACAAACAACATATAATTGAGTAAATCTAGGTTGACTCACCAAGTATTATACACCAACACACAAGAGGTGTAAAGCTCAAAACAACATAGGTTAGAACAGAATTTACTGTAAAGAAGTTGTGTGCAGAATTATAGTACAAAATGTTTCTACTCATACAAGAACAGTTCAGACACAATGAGATCAAACATTTGCTTGATTGTTACTGCAAAATATAGCATACACAACACCAAATTTCACATTAAAGCATAATAAACTATAGAGATTAATATTAGACAACAAACACTAGTATCTAGACTCTAATATAACTCAAACCATTGAAAGCCTGGGCCATAATTTCATGTCATAACACAAAACACAACCATTTATGTCAATATTCCATATCAGAGGAAACCAATACAATGTTCAAGTATAAGCAAAGGACAATTCAAATAACTAATGAACATACTAAACAAAATAGACAAAGGTACGCATCAACCAAAATATCATTAATTGATCATCATATCAGGCCTAATTAAGCACAAAATAAATCAGCAAAAGCTTGGCAACGACAAAACTTAACAAAATACTCGAAAGTAATCATAAATTTTACAAGTATCAGCTGACCAAAGCAGACACACTAATATCCAAACTCATCAGAAAAAGCTAATCAAAACAACCCAGATAACCACAGCAGAAATAAGCTAAACCCAAGCAAAACAATGTGGTCAAATAAATTCTAACCCAATCAATCTCAGCACAAATTAGAAAAACCCTAGCAACGCAACATTCAAACACAATACTCAGAAGGAACCATTACATTTTGCAACTATCAGTACAAAAATTTCAATTATCCATTAACAAATCAACAGACACAGTACATGAAACAGTCAATGTATCAGTAAATGTTAATCAAATCACAACCCAAATCAGCAAAACATTAACAAAGCCGGTCATACTCTAATTTCTATCTAAAACAAAGCAATAAACTTATCGACAAAAACGATCAAATAACCAAAAAAAAGAAAGATAGAGATTCACCTTCTTCTCGCCAAGGAAATTCCTGATCTCGATCGACCTGTTGCCATTGGTGATGCTAGCATTGATCGGAAAATGAGCGTACACAAACCTCATCTTGTAGCGGTAACCCTTGGTGACGCCGGTGATGAGATTCTCGACGTGGCTGAGGGCCGTACGGATGGCGGCGGAGGTTTTCCTGGTACCGAACCAGGCCTCGATCCTGAGCTTCCGGCTACCGGTCTCCTCGTCCT
>JAYMTH010003544.1:0-10790 GCA_036897465.1 Pelargonium australe | reverse complement strand
ACTGCAGCGGAGGATGAAGCGACGGCGGCGACGGCAGCGGCGTTGCAAGGCAGGAAACAATGATAGAGCTCAGAGGAGTGACGGAGCAGCAGTGACGGAGCTCAGAGAAGCTTGAGGAGGGAAGAAAGAGGGAAGAGAAAAAGAGAGGAAAGAGGAGGAAAGGGGAGGGGAAGGGAAAGGACTCTACGTCGGAAAGGAGGCAACGCTTGGTGAAGGAGGCCTAGGGTATAGGAAGATAAAGAAGCTCTTCAAAATCAAACATTTTTTTTTTAAGGGAAAATGAAACATATTTACTATCAATTAAAATTACCCAAACGAGAGATATTAGTATTATCCTAAACAAATAAATAAAAGTAGTTAAAGATTTGAGACAAATTATCATTATCCATTAATTATGCATAAGAGCTGAATTTATTTCGTACTTCAAATATAAATAGTTAACAATAATTTTTTTAGTCAAATATCAACTCTATAAAAATATAGAGTTAAATGTTTACCGCTAAACTTATAAGTACTACAAACATGATTATATTTTATATAAACTTTTTACTTCTTCAATAAAATTGACATGTTCTCATTAATTCAACTAATACACTAGACAATTCAAAAATATATATTAACGACTGAAATTAAAAGCCAAAGAATCTTTGTTCACCTTGAATCTTGATGATGGGATGAAAATGAATTTGTCCAAAATGATGAATATATTTTTATTATGGTGATGGGTTATCTTCAATAATTGACAATAAATCACAAGTAGTACATTAATAATTATGCAAAACCTTATCACTATCACTATTTATAATCACTAGTTGTCGCCGCCCCAACGGTTCTTAGCTTAAAAAACAAGAGCAACCCTACTATTTGTGTTCATTAAAATATTGGTGCAATTCAAAAAAAGTAGAAACCACAGCCAGCTTGATTGCTTTCCTTTCTTGCCTTCTTCATCTTATTGACAAAGAAATATGGGTTACTTTTAAGAGATATTGAGAAAGAAAACACTCCAAGGGTTCTTTACAATTTATAAAAAAAATAAGAAATATTTATTTACTACATTTGTACGAGTATCAGGAACGACGGTCTACAGAAATTTTTACGTTTTCGATTGTCGAAAACATAAGTACATGAGAAACAACAATAGAACCGCACCCAATCAATATGGGTCTGGGTGTGTCGGGTTGTCACCAAATCGTGTAAAGTTTGAAAATCTCAATAACGTTTAATCTTATTAATCGTGTTGTGTTTGCGTTTAAGAACATATAAGTAAAATTATTGACATACTTGGGTGTGTTAGGTAAGTTAATTAAGTTGGATAGCATGTTTAGTGAATAATTTATAAAAATGGAAGAGATCATTGTCAAGGCTGATGTGGAGTTCTTATCCAACTATATATATAATATTTAAAAAAATGTCATAGTTGCAAAGTTTAACCAAAGATTTGGGTTGGGGGGTCACATACAAGGCAACTTGCAACCAAAACCAGCTCAGATTAATCAATTTTGGCACTTCTTTTTCTTCGGATTTGATCTATATATGATACAATAGCACTTTATATTTTGTGGGTTCAAATAAGAAGATGCCATTTGACTCCTAATAAATGGTCTAAGTAACACTCTTTGAACTTAATTAATGATTATTTGTTTGTGTAATAGATGAAAAAGATGGTTACTATATTGGAAAATGATACACTACGAGTAAGGTAAGCTAAGAGTTTATCTGAATTGATGATTTTATCGAGACAAATATTAATTTTGACTTACGAACTATTGAAAAATGATACGATACAAGTAAGATAAGTCAAAAATTTATCTGAACGGATGAATTTATTGAAACAAATATTAGTTTTAATTTAGGAACTAACATTTACTTGTTAATTTGATAGTCAAAGGCCATGAAAGACATGTTCTTGCTCCCACTTGGTGTTCCATGTTTGTAGCATAGATGAGAGTCAATTAACAATAGAGTTCCAAGCCTATAGGAGCTCATTTACTAACAACTAGACACATGGGATTTTGGATCAATTTTATTTACTTTTTGAATTTATACCATAATTAATTAATTATATTATTAGCTGTAACTATATTTTTTTTAATCACATTTTATTTGTTTAACTATTATGTTGCTGATGACTTTCTTAAGAGGTGTCACAAGTTTTAATACTCGATTAAAATTTTAAATTTTAAGATATTCCACAGTTCATATAAGACGAGTTTACTAAGAATTTGCTCTAGTGCTCGTATATTAAAACCAGAGCATGTAAGGAATTTCAGGGCACTTGGTTGAAACTTCAAATCAATATAAAGATTTTGAGTTTGTTTACACTATTGTTTGTATTCCGGATCTTGTAAAGAATTTGATGGCACTTGGTTGAAAACTTCAAATCAATATGAAGATTTTGAGTTTTACGTGAAAGACTGAAGAACTCTTTCAAACGCTACTTGAAAAGAAAACAATACAATTACAATAATTGAACCAAATGCATAAACAAGAGAGAGACCCACTAACCATTTGAGGTCAGATTTATTAACAATTGATGTGAGATGTGTTAAAAAAAGAAAAGATTCTTGCCCAAAATCACCCCAATAATGCTTTACTAATAACAAGCACCACCCTATATTTCATTTGCAATCACACTATTAATCACAATCACAATCCTAATGAATGTAGCATTTACAACCAACCACTATCACTCTCTGCTGGGGACCAATTGAACCAGTAACTAAATCACAGTAGAAAAATAAAATGTTATATTTTGTTTCGAATTAGTACCTGGTTTAATTTTTTATTCAATTTGTAGTTTAATTTGACGGCACCGGTATGAATTGGACAATTTAAAACAAAAATAACATAGTTTGAGACTTAATAAGAAGTATATATAGATTTTTGAGGCCAAGTTAGAACAATCATCAATTTGGGTACCAATTCGGAACAATACGAAAATTTAGAGGGCCAAAGTGAAACGTCTTCCCGCAGAAAATGGTGGGAAAATCTAGAAGATTCAGATCCTAGGGGTCATCAAGAACCCAATTTGGATTGACATGAACCTAGTTTTCAATCCAAGAAATGATTGTTCTTGATGATGATCATGGCTGCTAAACTACTGTACCTGCAAGTTTTAGTTTATATGGATGTCACTTCATTTTCTAGTACAAATTTGAAACTATTTATAAATGTTCTGTAATGTTCTATATGGCATCAAATCAGCCAAACCACTAATTTAAATCTTGATTAAGCTTCATCAGCAAAGCACTATTCTCAACTGTTTGTAAACAAAATGCATCAAAAGTTCACATCATGAGTTGTGGTCCATCCACTAAGATTGTACACAAAAAAAGAAGAAAAATATCAAGCTCAGTGGTATCAATCATGGACACATGAAAATGAAGGCTAAAGCTTGCATGACTTCAGCCACTCTACAAGGAATCTTTCTTCTTTACTATGGAGTTCTAGTTTTATACTCAATTCTGTGAGTTTGCCCAATTGGGACAGAGACAGAGAGACTGAGGCTGAGCCATGGCTGGGTATGGCTCAAGACTGGTTGTGCCAATAGATTTGAAGAAGAAGCCATGGGAGCAGGAGCTTCCTCTGCACAACCGATGGCATCCGGAGATACCGCCAGTTGCAGAGGTTAGAGAGGGAGAGCTTTTTCGGGTTGAGATGGTGGATTTCAGTGGAGGAGGCATCACTAAGGACTATACTGCTGAGGACATGAAGCATGCTGATCCTTCAATTGTAAGCACTTTTCTATTCTTTTACAGGTACGAGAAAGAGATAAACAAAGATTAAAACCCGATACGTGATAAACCCATAAACTAGAAAGGTTCAGTATAAGAAGAGGATCTGACTTAGGCGTCGGAGGGGATTTTAGGACGATGAAGTTCTCCAAGTACCTAGAAGAGGAGTCATGTAGAGTATTGGTTAGGACTAGGGACCACTTAGGAAACATCAAAAACTGTGTGTATGTCTCTATCTCACTTGTCTGCTACTAATTTGTATTGAACTTAAGGTCAACTTTCATCCTCCAATGGATGACATTTGGGTTTTTAACCCTAAAACAATCTATGGATCTCTAAATATGATCTCTTGAATCATTTTCACTGATTCATCCATGGCTCCTCCTACACCTAGACTAGTGGTGCCTATAGACCTGAAGAGGAAGCCATGGGAGCAAAACCCGCCTCTACACAACCGGTGGCACCCGGACATACCCACAGTGGCAGAGGTTAGAGATGGCGAGGTTTTTAGAATAGAAATGGTGGACTGGACTGGAGGATCGATCAAAGAAGATGATTCTGCAACTGATATAAAGTCCATAGACTTATCGACAGTAAGTGCAAGAAACTAGCCTTTGCTAATTCTAGATATGTGGGTCTATGAACCTATTGTGAGCCACATGTTAATCATAATATAGATAGATGAACAAGATATATAAGACCCATTTCAGATCTCTGGTAGCAGATATTATTTGTTCAGACAATTTTGGTCGGTTAATTTTGCGTAATTTCCATTGCCATATCTGTTCTTGAAGGTACACTATCTAAGTGGGCCTCTACGAGTTTTGGACAGAGATGGGGTTCCAGCCAAACCCGGGGATCTGCTTGCAGTTGAGATCTGCAACTTGGGTCCTCTACCAGGCGATGAATGGGGCTATACAGGAACATTTGACAGAGAAAATGGAGGCGGCTTTTTAACTGACCATTTCCCTTGTGCAACCAAAGCTATTTGGTATTTTGAAGGAATATATGCCTACTCTCCCCACATACCGGGTAAGCTTCCTACCCAATATCTCTATTTTTCACTAGTATCGGTAAATTCATAAGCTAGACACAAAACTTACATGTCTGTCACATTATGCATAACACTAACATTATATGTACTAGTACTAACCAGACTTAAAAACAGAAAGTGGAGTGTGATATTTTGAAGTACTGACACAAACTGATATCAGGAGTACGATTTCCGGGTTTAACTCACCCTGGTATAGTTGGAACTGCACCATCAATGGAGCTACTGAATATATGGAATGAGAGGGAAAGGGAGCTAGAGGAAAATGGTCTGAAAACTCTCAAACTATGCGAAGTTTTACATTCCCGACCATTGGCGAACCTGCCATCAACCAGAGGATGCCATCTTGGAAAGGTATTAACTATTGTGCACTTTTGGTGTAAGGATGTACAAATCAAAATAAACTTCAAATTCTATACGAGCATGTTAGATAAAAACTTAGCACTATGGTTATAGCGAAAGAAAATTATAGTTTCTAACAAAGCCAAAAGCATGTGTAGATCCAACGAGGTACTGATGAATGGGAGAAGATTGCTAGGGAAGCAGCAAGGACAATACCAGGGAGAGAAAATGGAGGAAACTGTGACATCAAAAACCTCAGTCGGGGATCAAAAGTGTACCTTCCTGTATTTGTTGAAGGAGCAAATCTTAGTACAGGTGACATGCATTTTTCTCAGGGTGATGGTGAAGTTTCATTCTGTGGAGCAATTGAGATGAGCGGTTTCCTAGAGCTCAAGTACGTCTAAATCTCATATCATAGCATGCAAAACCCATGTTCCAAACATTCACATGACTGTCTTTATAGGCATAAAGGGAAAATTACTCACGAAAACTAGAAAATAACATGAGTGCATGCATCTTGTTTCATCATTTTATCTTATAATAAAAACTTACCCAAGGTTATTGCATATTTTCAGATGTGAAATCATTAGGGGAGGAATGAAAGAGTACCTTACACCAATGGGGCCAACTCCTCTCCATGTAAACCCAATCTTCGAGATAGGTCCTGTCGAGCCTAGATTCTCCGAGTGGTTGGTTTTCGAGGGCATCAGCGTTGATGAGAGTGGAAGGCAGCACTATCTTGATGCAAGCGTCGCTTACAAGCGTGCAGTACTCAATGCCATCGACTACCTGTCAAAATTTGGGTACTCCAAAGAACAGGTACATAACTTCTTTCAAAAGCAAATAGAACTCCTCAACAAACAAATATATGCACATTTTTATGCTAATATATGCAATTACATACATAACATAACTACAGTACTGATTTGAAATGTTGTGACAATCAGATGTATCTTCTGCTATCATGCTGTCCATGCGAAGGGAGGATTTCAGGAATAGTAGACTCCCCTAATGCTGTTGCAACACTTGCAATCCCAACAGCTATTTTTGACCAGGTAGTTATCTTTGATAATGCTGCAAAAACCAAGTACATATTCAAAATTTCATATCACTATTGCCTGTATTGTACTATCTGTTCGACTCTCCGGTCTAAAGAAGTGCAAGCATTTCTACTACATCCACAGAATCGCACTTCAGCATTTCGCTAATCTAAGTTAACATATAATAAATGGAAAATGTAAACCTGATTACAAGCACATTTAACAGTATGTAGAAGGCTCAATTCTAACCAGACTTCCACTTTCATCTGTAGTACACGCATTTTTGAGTAATAGCTATTCATTTGCAGGATATTCGTCCGAAAAACAACAAGGTCCCTGTTGGGCCCCGGCTAGTGCGGAAACCGGATGTCCTGAAATGTACTTATGATGGAAACTTGCCCACCACAAAGAACCCCAGTGCCCAGACTTGATCGTCGAGGCTCTACATGAAGCAACCACTACTTTACAATTATCATAAACACATTATTACATGTTGTCTGTATTGTATAAGATTTAATATCTATAGTAGTTTAGTCAATGTTCAAAATATGTTCCCAGCCATAAATATCTTACCACAGCTATGCTAGCCTCACCAACAATCACACTTGTTTAAACTTTAAATAGTATACCTTACAACATCCAAGGAAATATTTTCTCATTCTCTCAGTAATAAAACTATAAGGCTATATATTTTCAGTAATATATTGAGAGTGTCCGATGATGCTTGAGAGATGGAGTCTGGATGCCAAAAGACCAGAGCCAAAGGTCTAGCTCCACACTTAACACCTGAACAAAGAAGCCACGTGCCACGAACAATCAAACAAATGGAGAAAAGATACAAGTCTTCTTAAGTTACAAAAGCATAAAAAGAGAGGGAAAGATGAATGTTTTTAAAGCACTAAGAAATTTGACCAGTTGCTGGTAACGTAAAATGCAGGAACACGATTAAAAAAAAAAAAAAAAAAAGAAAAAAAAAAACATTAGGAAGGTTTATGTTAAAGATTTTTAATAATGCAATTGAGTCAAAAGTGAAGGAAATAGAATGCGAGTGAGGGTTCAGCTATACCTGCTTTCCTGATTTGCTAGTGATCAGCTCCCTCATTTTCTCTACAGCATACACCGAACAGGCTCGCAGTTCAATTTCCTCCTCGCTGCCTGAACCAATTTCATTATCGGACTCAATGATGCTTGCAAGGGTTGAGCTATATTTAAGCACACCAAGCTGTTGGAGAACGGCTGGTACAATATAGTCAGCAAATATAGTTATTGAGCCAACATCATTGAATTCTCCATAGCCTTGGCCCTTGAATGCACCCCATAGATCGGCAGCAAATATCTGAGCCCTTTTATATAAAAATACTTGGTGGCCTTTATACACAGAGTGATCGCGAAAACCTACAGATATTGGATTGTTGGAAGTCAATACTCCAGTTTTGTCCCAACATAACACCATTTGTAATTTATACATAACTATGTCAATACATTCAGCTATTTAGATATTGAATTAGCGGACAATTTCTGGTGAGAAAGGGCAAAAGAAAAATACCAGGAAAATGACGTGCAATCAGAGCTACAAGCTTTGCAGCTGATTTTCCACTAGAGTCCACAAGATTTGATGCTTTACCCCCAAAGCTTCTTTCTAGTTCAAACCCAACCTAAGCCATAAATATATACCGTATCAAATAGATGTGGATGTTAGATAGGTAACGGCAAATCAGCTGATATATTAAAGAAAAATGAACTAGGTTCACTAAGAAAATTTCAAAGAAATGGTTACAACAATGAATAGCACTTTATAGGATGTGGATATTTTTTTTTATAGAAGTTCAACAGATGCAAGAGAAAAGTATACCTCATGCAGCAGACGAACTCGTTCATCCTCTAAAGGAAGTGGCCTAGGCCATTTTAACAACTCACGCAATTCAGGTCCTGACAGTGACAACAAATATCAATCCCTTATATTTAGAAATCGAATAGACGAGGAACTTCTCAGTTTTGGGATATTTCTATAATGTTAAAAATTACATGATACATTTTCAATAGTGCCGGGAAGATTTTAACATTTATTGCCTAATTTACCTCATCCAGCAATTTGATATTAAATAATATGGCACTATTTTTATCCAAGCAAAAGTTGCTTATTTTGTTCATTCAAACTAACAGCAATTCAGCAAATGAAAGATAGCTTTAAAGTGTTCTATTTGTGGTTTTAATGGATAAGTAACAATTAGACAAGCTCAACAAACAGATGAACAAATCTTTACTATCAAAACTTTGTTCCAAAATAGTAATCATAATTTCAGTACCATATTGCACCCACTACTTTTTAAAATCACTAACATAGTTCTCTTTGCTTCTCAAAACTATCAAAACTAGACTATAAGTGTGTTAAGTAAGCCAAAAAATCATTTCCGCACACATGCATGCCTATTCGGTATGTTCATCAATGCATCTTGTATAAAGTGGCAAGTCTAGAGAAGCAGAAATACCAGTGTACTTTTGCAGACGATTAGCATCAAAGACAGATTTGTCATGTTGCAGAGCTGCCTTCAGCCCGGAGGCCAAATGATCATAACTTAGATCCTTGTCTAATAAAGATGAGTCATAGGAGAAATAATGAACAAAAAGAAAAGTAGTGTTAGTCATATGCAGAATAATTGTCATTTGAATAAGAAGCAGCTAGAACATTAAACTGCATCTACAGGTCCCTTTAAGCATTTAGATCAGTCAAATTAAGCAGGCAAAAAGGCTTTCACAATATTGTAGCACAGCAGATACCACTGGTTGCCTGATTTCCACTTAAAACAATTTTCAATCTAATTTACAACCAGCTTTTCTAAATCCTATGAGGATACATTAAGATAAAATCCAAGTACTTGTCAATATCGAATCTGAATTCTATTATCTTGTCCAACCACAACAGTATGAGCCCAATACAGTTAAAAGAATTTAATCAAAATAATCAGGAGCGCCAATCAAAGGAAACAGAGACATATGGGCAAAAGCAACAGACCCATGATGATAACCATAACATGGCATACAAGTACAAGAAGGTCAAATTTATGGGACAACATGAATAGGGTGTGAACGTAAAGGGAATGTTTCAAACTGAATCAGAAAAAACCAATCAACAACAGCCCCAGGAACTGAAATAAAGTTCATGAGCATAGATTTTCTTTTTCTTGGGAGTAAATTCCCAACTACCAACTCAAAGCAACTATGCATAGTGAAAGATGAAGGACCCATGTGCTATATAATTGACCAAATTGTTACGAAAGTGACTATTCCCTAGAATTGCAAATCAAAACTCATCCACAAAACAGCATGCTTTAACATTCAGTAATATACAAATGCGAGCAAGAAGTCTCTGCCAAATAGCTATTGGATAAGACTAAAACACAAGTAAATGGATCCGTGCGGGCGCTCTGAGCCCACCAATCCATTGGGGCCGGTATGAGTATTAAACCGTGAGGTGTCATCCTCTCATTGGTTTGGTTGAGTCTCAAGTCTCAACCCATACCTTTTTGGCCTTTTCTCTATAAAAAATAGTGATCAAATAAAGAAACAGACATTACCAGGCCAGAAACAGAAATTCAAGGCGTCCAAAACAAAAAGGTACTGAACAGTGAGCGGGCCATTGTCAAAATAGTGAATCCCTTCAAAATCCCATTCAACTTTAGGAATCGACCCAATTGTTTCCACCACTTTCTCAATCCCTGCGCATTTGAATCACACAAACAAATGGATAAAAATTACAACTTTACAATCACATAGACGAAAAAGAAAAACAGAGCTTGAGCATTAAATGATAATGCGTAAAGTAGTAGATAAAACGAAAAGACCTGAAGAGTCGACAATAACGTGAGAAGAGCGACCAGCGACCCAAGCAGAGCTTGCCCTAACCTCTTCCATGGCGGTCCGGTCTGGTCTTAGCTCTGTGAGTGCTGCGAGCATAGGTGTTTGTTAAGCGAACCCTATCGTTTGGCACTTCATGGATGCGGCTCTTCCCGCCTTCTTTTTCTACTCACACTCCGGTCTATTTTGGATATTTACGTCTAGTGGACACCGTTCTATTTTGGGTATTTGCGTCTAGTGAATTTTTTGTCACGTTCTTTTACTTAAAATATCGTGATGATATGGATATTAAAACTCACCTAGCATATTAAAACTCACCTAGTGATTGAGCTTTCCACGATTACTAAATCGAATTGCGGTGCATACAACACTTTTAAACACATACATTTAGTGGTATAATTACGAATGAATCGTAACGTCGTTGCAAGTATATTAGGCTATATTGTGTCAAGTATGTGATTTTATCGTATAAAATGTGTTGGGTTATGATTGTGTCAATTATAAATAATGTGTATTGTGTTTATTGTTAATCGGGTCTCTAGAGACATTACAAACATAAATATGAAATCAATTTTGACACGTCAGTCAAGACCTGTGAAATGAGAGTCTAATGATATTAATATTGAAAGCAAAGGTGAAGATAAATAAACATGAAAAATAAAATCTCATAATATAAGGGTCAATTTTCAATATTAATGCTGACAATAACGAAACAAAATCATTAGGGAACATAAGTTCTCAAACCTCCAAATTACTAGGGATGCCAAT
>JAYMTH010003543.1:0-10791 GCA_036897465.1 Pelargonium australe | reverse complement strand
CCATCGGAAGTACAGTTCTCAGGTGGCCACCAGCTTCCCGTCGGCACCGGAATTTCAGCAAGTCTACTCACTCCCTCACATTTCTCACGTGTTCGAGTCTCCGACCAAAAAAGGCTCAAACAAAGCAATTAAAAGTTTTTGTTTTGAAAAGATTTGGGTTGACTAATTAAAGTCAAAGACAATTAATTAAATAAAAACAATCAATTTTTTAATAACCAATCAATCAAAATTTAATTAAGAATCAATTAATCAATATTAATTCAAATTCAAATTCAAAATTCAAATTGATTAGGAGAGAGAAAGAGTGATTCGGGGTGTGAACTAATTTGCCTTATATGCGCAATTGATGTCGGAATGCAAGTGTGTGACAATGTAGGGATTGCCCGACCATCTTTGGTATCCGATCGTCCCGGTTAGGGCTCGTGACAGAATTTAGGTAGCATGACGGTTAGCCTAACGGGTGAAGAGTGATTCTGAATTTTTTTTTTATCAAACCACTTGATCCTTCGATTCGATCCATGTGGAGATTCCCCATTTTGTGCAAGGAACTTTCACATTAAAGATCATTTGAGACAAACCCGTCGATTTGCTCAATAGCATTACGAATAAAAAATCGAAAAAATCCCAATCAAACACACACACAAGCATCATCAACACTATTTACATAATTAAAACAACCATTCACACCCCTAACCGCACAAGATTACTAGCCTACCAATCTCATAGACAAGAAATGATAAACTACATAACAAGCCATTACAATAAACAAATCATAAACAAGAGAATAATCTAATAACATAAACAATTGTTCGATTTATAAACTAAAATCCAGAATATATTAACTAAAACAACGACTATAAATCGAAGTTCAAAGCTTACAATCCCTCAAAAGGGGTCTAGAGGAGTAAAATGGAGATTGGTGATGACGATCACCAATCTTGTCACTCCAATTGCTCCTCCTTGGCCCTCTTGAAGCTCTTAAACTCTTCCCCTTCTGTCTCACTATCTCTTTGCTAGAAATGAAGTTTGGTGACTCTCAAAACCTAATTCCCGAAATGAGGCAAAATGTGATATTTATAGGCTCTGCAGTAATCTGTTTTTCACAGAGACAGAACTTTGAACAAGCGTTTCAGGGCGCAAAAAATCTCCAAAAATTATGGGAATCTACTTGATGGAAATCCTAAGATGTCCTCTTCAAATTTGATGAAGAGCCCAACTCGATCTATAATGAATTAGATGGTGAAATTCCAGAATTACCCTTCAGAGGTCATTCTACAAAATTATGAATTTCACCAAAACTTTCCTTTTTCTAGTTTGGACCTTTGTTGACATGCGTTGACTAGCTATGAACTTGTATATTTTACTTAAATACTACCATCCCGTGCTCCCTTCCTTGATGGATTTAGCTTGCCTAACTTGAAATAGACATGAAACATACCACAAGCGTAATATCGACCAAAGATGAGCTAATAAGCGCGGAAAGCACATAAAAATGCACCAAAATGCCAATGTTGCACATGAGTCAATGATAAGATGAGATGAGCATAAAAATGATGCGATCGATGAAGTTTAAGCTCGAAATGAGGTAAAATACAAAAGGACAATGTTAGTTTTGGCATGATTTAGGGTCGGATAACTAGTATAAAATACGAGTTATCAAGCACATGAGGCCTTACCCAAGAACCTATGGGTTCTATGTGTTGATGGCTCTTCCAATAAGAGTCGAGGTGGGGCAGGAATCATGCTCATCTCGCCTGAGGGTCACAAAGAAACTTGGGCTCTAAGGCTAGAGTTCAACATCACAAACAACCAGACAGAGTATGAGGCCCTCTTGGCAGGCATGGAAATGGCAAGCTCCCTTAGCATCAAAACCCTTGAAATTAGGTGTGATTCACAACTCATTGTGAACCAAATCAGGGGGGAGTATGGGGTATATGAATCAACCCTACAAAAATACTGGGACCTCGTAGCTTTATTGATTGATAAATTTGACTACCTGCCACATTAGGCAAGTCCCACGTGAAGACAATACGAAGGCTGATTTTCTTTCAAAATTCGCCTCCAAAGACTACTAAGAAGTGCCTATGGGCATGCATGTACAAATCCAAACCACACCAGTTGTGGAGATCCCCATCCAGGTCAAGGTTATACACGAGGGGCCTAGATGCTGGATAGATGATGTCCTTGACTACCTGGTAGACAAGAAGCTCCCTGAAGACACAGCTAAAGTCAAGCGCTCAACACGCTACGTGGTGAGTGAGAAGGGTAACTTGTATCAAAGATCATTCTACAAGCATTTCCTTCATTGCCTCTACCTTGATGAGGTTGCTAAGGTCTTGGAGGAGGTCCACGCAGGGTCTTCTGGCCACCACCCTGGAGCCAAGAGCCTAGGTGAAAAAATCTTGTTCCAAGGTTACTATTGACCTTCCATGAGAAAGAACTCGGACCGCTACATGAGAAGGTGCATCGGTTGCCAACTCCACGCGAACATTCCATGGGCTCCTGCCTTGGCACAATCCTCAGTTCTAGTCACCTTGCCCTTCACCATGTGGGGCATTGGACCCTTCCCTGAGTCTAAGAGGAAGAAGTTCATAGTGGTGGCAGTGGACTACTTCACCAAGTGAGTAGAAGTGAGGCCCCTAGCCAACATCACCCAAGAGAGCATCATGGAATTCATAAGCGAAGATATATTCGCCCGCTAGTCTCTGACCATGTGACTCAATTCCACCAAGTATTAACAGACATGTGTGAGGAGTTCCATGTCAAGCACTGAAAGTCTTCTCTCTCACACTCCCAAGGCAATGGGCAAGTAGAGGCAGCAAACAAGACTATAATCAAAGGCTTGAAGAAAACGGTGAGGAAACACCACAAACAATGGTACTACAAACTTCACCTAGTCTTGGGGTCACTTAGGACCACCCTTAAGGCAGCTACAAGAGAGACCCCCTTCCAACTAGTCTATGGATCAAAGGCAGTCTTGCACGTGGAACTCACCATGCCCATAGTGGTGACCGAATGCTTCAATGAGGAAGGCAACATCCGATTTTGCCTCGCTGACCTTGTCTTCATTGAAGAGGTCAGGATGAAGGCTGCCTTGGTCTTGGCTGCACGCAAACAAGCCATCAAGCGCTTCCATGATTCTAAGGTCCATCCCTGAGAGTTCAAAGTAGGAAACTGCGTCCTAAGGAAGTATGATGCAACAGGTGAGCGCCCCAAGGGTGGCAAGCTGGCTCCCAACATGGGAGGCCCCTTTCGAGTCATCAAGGTGGTCCGCCCTATTACCTATTATCTAGAAGACCAAGAGGGTTACGAGCTCCATAACCCATGGCATGATGACAACCTCAGGAAGTATTACCCTTGAGAAGACATAGCTAGACATGTAGTCCTAACATGACAAGGCAAAAAACTTTGTAAATCTTATGAGCAATATGAATGAAAGAAGATTTGTTGTCCAAACCAACAAAGAATGGTCTTCAAACGAGACCCAAAGCATGCAGGACAACTCATGCCAACCAGCGCAAGGGGTTTGCCCCAAGACCAATCCTCTCCCTCAAAAGGGGCAACACATCCATGGATGTGCAGCCTCAGCCCCACCATCTTACTCAAGTGTGTAGCCTCAGCTAACACTAGCAATCTTGCAAGGGGACGTGCCCCATGCTTGTGTTTTCCATCAAAAGGGGCAACACATCAATTGTGTGAGTGGCCTTAGCCCCACAATCATGTTCATGCGAAGCGGCCTCAGCCCTCACAGGTGCAAGGCATCAACCCCACCAACACGTTCATGTGAAGTAGCCTCAACCCTCACACGCACGTGACCTTAGCTCTCACCATCATATTCATGTGTGCGGCCTCAGCCCTCACAGGTGCAGGGCTTCAGCCCCACCATCATATTTATGTGTGTGGCCTCAGCGCTCACAGGTGTGCAGCCCCAGCTTTCACCATCATATTCATGTGAAGCGGCCTTACCCCTCACAGGTGTGGAACCTCAGCTCCCACTGTTATATTCATGTGAAGCGGCCTCAGCTCTTACATCATATTTATGTGTGTGACCTCAGCCCTCACAGGTGCGGGGCCTCAGCCCCACCATCATATTTATATGTGCGGCCTCAACCCTCACATGTGTGTAGCCTCAACTCTTACCATCATATTCATGTGAAGCGGCCTCAACCCTCTCAGGCGCAGAGCCTCAGCTCCCACCATCATATTCATGTGAAGCGGCCCTATCCCTCATAGGCACGGAGCCTCAGCTCCCACCATCATATTCATTGTGTAGCGGCCTCAGCCCTAACAGGTGCGGAGCCTCAGCTCCCACAATCATAATCATGTGAAGCGGCCTCAGCCCCACCATCATATTCGTGTGTGCAGCCTCAGCCCTCATGGTGTGTAGCCTCAGTTCTCACCATCATGTTCATGTGAAGCGGACTCAGCCCTCACAGGTGTGTCACATCAGCCCCACCCTCATATTCAGGTGTAGAGCCTCAGCTCTCACCATCATATTCATGTGTGCGGCCTCAGCCCCACCATTATATTCAAGTGTGGAGCCTCAACTCTCACCATCATATTCATGTGTACGACCTCAACCCACATAGGTGTGCGGCCTCAACCCTTACAATCCAACACCGGTGTGTGGCCTCAACCATCACCTCCCAAGATAAGTGCTTGCCCTCAAAAGGGACAATGCTTCAACTATATGTGCAACCTAGCCTCACGCCCTAGAAATGTTGAGCCAAGCCTCACACTCTAGGGATGTGCAATGAAGCCTCACACCCTATATGCGCGCATGCCACACCTCACGCCCTACAAGCCGACCAGAGGGCGCTCCCCAAACCTAGTGCTTGCCCAACAACAAGGTGACGCTCCAACAAATTCAAGTCTCCAGTGCGAGAAGCCACCTTAAGGGGGTGCCATCCAAGGAGACCAAGGTCGTCCACCCAAGGATAGCCTCTACACACTAGGGGGGCAAGGCTACACTTCTAGCCTCTCCATACCCTTTCAAGGATGGAGGCTTAACAAGACTCTACCCTAAGGGATACAAGCATCTACAAGGAATTATGTAAGGCATGAAGCATAAATTCAAACATACAACAAAGCATACAAACATGCAAGACAAGATTGATAAGCAAAGAGTTCATACATACTCCAAATACATCAAGTCGTTAAGGTTACCCAAAAATGGGGCCATGTACAAAGTCTATGAGTAAGAAGCATAAAGTAAATGATAAAACATGATAGACCCAGGGCGCCTCAGGCTGCTTAGGGAGGTCGAACTCATGAGGATCCTCCTCAGGCTCCACCACCACAACGGACTCCCTAGGTCCTGTCATTTCCATGCGAAGGCTACCTGGAAGAGGAACACCAATGATGCGGTCACAACCAAGGATCCAAGTCTCCTTAAGGCTCCATCGTGCCTCAATAGACCGAATATGTGCCTCAGAAGCATAAGTGTAGCTGGAGACCCCTTGATACCTCCCCTCTAAGGTCTTCGTCTAGTCCAATCTTGGTGCCACCCATGGAATAGGGGCTCCATACCCCCTCCTGTCAAACTCGCGGGTGTCCAAGTACTTCTCCAAAGTAAAGGGAAACCAATAATGATATGGCCTCATCTTAGGCTCACAAGTACGAGCCAAGAACAACTTTTTCAAAGTGGCAGAGGAATCCTATCACCTCTAGCCACACGGAGGATCTCGTTCCTCCCTTAAAAACATCCTAAGTGGCATCTTTCACCCATCTTCTTGGAAAACTCGAGGCTCTTCAGGTACTCATCAATAATAGCCTGAGAGTCCTCAAATGGAGCAGCAGACTTGCCCCTCTCTAGCCTAGCCTTGAGAGCTGCAACCTTTTACTGGATCTGAAAAAAGACATGGAAACTTGTTAAGCACATATGGAAGAATAAATGAACAAGGAAGAAAAGATGGAAAATTTCAACAAGTTTAAGGTTCAAGGCTAAGCCTAAGGCCTTACCATTCAACCTAGGCATGCATAGAATTAAAGTTCAACATGAAAGCTACCCTAGGCGAGAAACAATAATATATTAAAGGGGGCTAACCTTCCTGTGGGAATGACGAAGCGAACGATACTTCCTCTTCATCTTCACATATGAAGCATTTGCGGCCTTCCCCAACTCAGATGCCTCCTGCAAGCCCTGCTCCAAGCCGACCACCTTGGCCTAAGAGGCTATCAAGGAAGCTACAGAGGCCTCCCTCTGCTCAGTATCCACAGTCAAGGCTAACTCCAACTCATCCACGCTGGTCTGAGATGCTCTAAGTGAGGCCTCAAAAGTATCTAGAGCCTTCTGATAGGACTTCTACTCCTGCTCCAAGGTCTCACACCTAGCCTTGAGATCAAGGCTCTCTCTCTCTCAGCATCCCCCAAACATGCCTCATGCGCTCTGACCAGGGCTTCTTGCTCCCCCCTGGAAGCCCTCCTTCAAGGAGGTAATCTCATCAACACGAGCCTTCTCCACAGAAGTACTCTCCTCAAGGTCCTTCGCCATTAAGGCAACAATTTCATTGATCCTAGCCTCCCTGAGCAAGGTTAACTCCCTCTCATGAGCTGACTTCAAAGAGGCAATCTCACTATTGTGCACCTCTATCAGGCAGGTGATCTCCTCCTCACGCTTCTTTGCCTCTGCTGTCAACTTCTCGGTCATGTCATAGCGAAAGTTGATCTCAGCATCAAGGACCCTCCTAGCTCGCTCAACCTATAACATGGAAAAGTATAAGCATACGTAAGGAGGAAGCATGCACTAGTCTATGGAAAGCAACATGTGACTTATGAAAATAAAAATGACAAGGCATAACAAGCAAACTTACTATGCAAGTCCCTCTAGCTAGCTCCAACAGAGGGTGGTAAGATCTAGAACCTGACTCATCTGCATCACTATCTGGTGGCACAAGGACCCAAGGTTGTCCATCAACTACTTCAACAAAGTCAGCTTCAACATCTCTAGGCGACGAAATACCAATCATGCGATGAGCCCGAACAAGACGGTGGACTGGCTCAACACTTGGGGTCGTGTCCGGGGTAACTCAACAACCTCTGGAATCATAGTCATGGTGGCATGACCTAACCCCCAAACTCTTGCCTCTAAGGGCCACACACATATGATGGAAGAAGAATCGACCCTGTTGGGTGATGGCCTCTTGTCCAAAGGCTCATCCTCAGGAAATGTCACTCTACCATCCTCAAGACCAGGGGTTCAGAACCTCTTTCCTATAATAGACTCAACATACCCACGTTGGGGAAGATCAGAAGACCCAAGAGACCTAGGAGGCGCCTCCACAAAGGCCTCTTCAGAAGAAGAAGCAATAATAGGCGGACTCACCAGCTCAGCACTAGAAGAAGGAGATAGCTCAGATAGTAAGTCCTCGACAGTAGGGATCACGTGCTCACATGGACCCTCCTTCTCTGCTGGACCCTCCTGCTCAACTAGAACCTCCTGCTCAGCTAGACCCTCCTGCTCAGCTGGAGCCCCATGCTTAATAGAACTATTTGCCTACCTATAATATGAAGGCGCCTGCTCAACCCTAGAAGCCTTCTTCATCGATGCCAAACCCGCAGATAAAGAGATCAAAGCCACGAAATGGACCCTGTCCCCAAGCTTCTTGCACCTCCTAGCAAAGTTGTTCTGATTATGCTCCTCCCTCCCTGCATGAGATCATGCAGGGAGTCCTACAAGGGTATGAGAACAAGCGTAGAACTACAAGGGCGTATGAAGAATAACAAGTATGGAAACAACAAATATCACAAAGTAGTAAATAATTGACAAGACTAAAAATAAGTACTTACTTCTAGGAACAACGGTGCTCTCCACAAGGGGACATTCGCAAGGTGATGGAAGGCACTCATCCTCCAAAACTGGCTCCACTAGACCTCCATGAATGCGCCATGAAAGAAGTTGCGCTTCCTAGGCTCCAAAGGGACCAGAGGGCTCATGCCAGGAGCCTGCCACTTGTGGGCGCCTGCAAAGTACTAAACAACGCTCCTCATATCGTAAACCATGCCATCCTTAAGGCCCTCCTCCAGGCGCCTCTTAGATGTCTCATCATAGGGGTTCAGACTACCCTTGAAAGAAGTAGAAAACACCCTGGGAGGTCTAGGGATATAAGGGTACCCAAAGCCTCTCCTCGAAGTCATAAAGAATCGCCTTGTTGACCAATGAGAGAACTTATCTGAACTGGGGTCAAACAACTTCACTGCTTCAAGGCGACCGGCTGCCATATAACCCTTCATACTAGTAGAGGAAGATCTATAATAACATACTCTAAATAAGTGGGCCGTAGGCTCACGCCCCCTCAAGCGACACAGGGTGGAAAAGGAAACTACTCGCTTTACCAAGCTAGCATAAGCATCTTATGGGGTGATCCCCATCTCCATAAAAAGCTCCTCTAGAAAAGGGCCAAGGGGAGTGTGATCCTAGTTGCAATATTAGACCAATAGAAGGTCTCTACCCCAGGGCAGAAAGAATCACTAGGGCCCGAAGGAAGACGAGGGCGAAACTCCCATATGTCAATGCCTTGAGCCTGCCAAAGACCATCAAGCTTTGCCTCTGTAAGAGCCCTCTTAGGATTCACACCCGGGACTCCCAAGAGGCTAAGAAGCTCAGGTGGCGGAACCTCACCCAAGAGAGGGTGGCGAATCAAAGAAGCAACTAAAGCTATAGTAGACTCACAAGGGGTAGGAGGTCGCTCAGGCTCCCCAAGTTCCATAGGATCTACAGGGTCCTCCCTCAAAGGTGACAAACACTCCAGGTCTCCATCAATGGCACTCGCCATAGCCCAAGAGCCTACAAAGTTAAGGAAGCAAAAATGAAGATCGAGCCTCCAAAAACTACAATTCGACAAGCAATGCATGAAAAGGGTAAAAAAAATCATCAAAAAGGCCCTTAAAATCAGCCAAAAGACCCTAAGAGGGTAAAAAAGTCAACAAAACTCGTTGACCCCCGCTGGCCCAAAATGCTGCGACATTGCTTTTTTTGCCGCTACAATGCAAGCAAATGCCGCGACATCTAACCGTGAACAGTGAATAGTGACAATTTTCCTCCATTTTTGCACAATTTCAAGCTCTCAATCAATGATTTGGAGATGAATTACTTACCCAATGGACTTGGAACTTGGAGGGAAGCTCTTTGGGATGAATAGAAGACCAAATCAAACTTCAAAACTCTCAAATTCACTCACCTCAAAAATGGGTTTCAAGCTCCTATCAACAATGGAGTACACCAAATGAGGATAAAGAAGAGCAAAATTGAAATATGAAGGCAATAGGATGAATAACTTACCTTTCTAAGCAAATTTAGCCAACAAAACTTGAAGACACCTTTTGAAGTTTCCCAAAAATGCAAAAATGGAGCTAGAAGAGGAAAGTTTCAAATTTTATCTAAAAGAGGCTAAGTGTGGTGAAGAAGAAGGAGAAGACACTAAAAGAGAAAATAGAGTGTATAGCAAATCCCCAAAATTCCCAAATTCTCCTCCATGATTTTTGGGAGAATTTAAGGCACAATTTCCAAACTTTGCCAAAATTGGATAAAAAAATGACACATGCTCATATACATTCCCCATGGAATATAACAACTTGAGGTAACCCCCGAAGAGCTGCGCCCGGAAAATCGAGACCCAAGGGCCTTCTACGAACCCCCTTAGAATATCCGACAAATAGAAGCCAACACTTGGCTATGACTTTACTCCAATGCAACACCGATAAATCAGAGTTGCTAGGAGTAGGGGGCAACTGATGCTACCGAAAAAATCATAAGTCTGTCAACGACTCAGAAAGCGCCACGTGGCAGGTCTGAAATGTCCGGGTCACCCAACCCGGGTCCGATCCAAGCCAGGAAAACTCGCTCGAGTGGCCTAAGCTCTCCTGTGAGCCGGCGTAGCCTAAGCTCTCATGCGTGCCCGCGTAGCCTAAGCCATCCTACGTGCCCTCCAAGCCAAGCGCGCAAACAAAATATGAGGAATTCCACTAAGTATGGAAAATGTCTCTATAAGGCCTTATCATCCCCAAAATGTCCTTCGCGCGCAAATATAGCTTTTGCAGTGAAAAAGGATCAAGTCCATTCCCCGCGCAGCAAAATGGGAGCAAGTCTATTCCTCATGCAGCAAAATGGGAGTAAGTCTATCCCCCATGTAGCAAAATATGAATAGAGCTATCCCCCTTGTAACAAAATAGGGGTAGAGTTGTCCCCTTCACAAAGCAAAAACAAGACAGACAGCGCGAGGCGCCGCGGTGCCACCTGGGCCAGTGCCATCTCGTGCATTGCCCTCCAAATGCCTCGCGGACGGCCCCTTTTCGACCTCGGATGATGTACAATGATCTTAGACACTATCCTAAAGATAACTCAAGGCCTAGACATCAACAAATCACCTCCAAGGCGCACCAACATGCTTCTTCAAGCACACGACACCTAAGGTCCCATTGCCTTGCCTTGCAAACACTAGTCCAAGAAAGACCTACCAAAGCATGCTAGCCTCAAGGGCACGCAACCTCTAAGCTTCCATGCACTCATGACTATGCCTCCTATGGTACTAGCTCATTAAGAGTCTTGGCAAGCCTTCATGCTCTCTTGGCTAAGCTCCACAAGGATTGGGAACACCTAAGATTCATGGCAAGACAAAGCCAAGTCTCTACACATGAACAACATGTTCAAGACAAAAGAGCCCAACATCCTAAAAGGGCTAAGGAATGGCAAGGACCCAAGTGAGCCATTTGGGCCTCAAAAGACCAAATGGGCTAAGATGGACTTCAATTCTCCACCGGCCAATCACAACGCGACAAGTGTCCCAAGGTGGT
>JAYMTH010003542.1:0-10794 GCA_036897465.1 Pelargonium australe | reverse complement strand
TTGCCGGGACCGACATGTCGGAATTGAAAATCGGGTTGTTCCGGTTGGGCTCTGGTGGGAAGTGAGGCGTGTCGGACGACTCGTCGGCTCGGGATTGCTGCTGTTGACCCGATATCAGCTGGAGCTTCTGCAAGTCCTCGCTCGAGAATGACGCCTCCACGAAATTCGAAAGCCATTCCAGCTCAGCTAACTCGTCGTACTGCACAAACAACACAAAACAAATTTAAATTACATACCATTTATTTTATTTTATTTTACTACTTTACTTTTTTACTATTATTTTTAAAGATTGCTTAAGGCACGGTCTCAATATGATATTTCAAAAAAAAAAGAAAAAAAAGAAGAAGAAAGAAAGTGGTAACCACTATTCACGCTACTTATCTGCCAATTTTCATGCACAAGAGTCTTGACTGTTTGTTTGGTTGCCAAGAAAGTCGAGAAAGAAAATAATGAATTTTTTGACGTGGGAAATGAAACATGAAACAATAGAAAATTAAGAAAAAGAAAAGAACTAGAACTCTTAGTGAGTTCTTATTGTATCTGGTGAATTAGTGCTGATATGATTGCATTCAATATAACTTGTAAGGAACTATTGATTGAAGTAGGATCTAAATAAAGTATCATGCCAAAACATAGAAAGTGATGTAAATGTATATGTATGTGTATATACCGGGACGCAGAGGTCGCCGGAGAAGTGAGCGTTATTGTCAGCGACATTCCGGCAGCCGAGGAGGACGTCGGCGGCAGAGGGATGAGTAGAGGAGGGCGGAGCGAAGGAGGAGTTGCAGGTGTCGAGGACGGTGACGGTGGAGGAATCAGTGGTTTCGAGGGTGGCGTCGGTGAGGACGGCGTCCTCGTTGGAGAAGTCGAGCAGGTCCTCCACCACGAAATGGTCTCCGGCGCCGGCGCCACCGTTATCCGCCGATGAGTAGTGGATCTGGCGCTTTTCTTGAAACAATTCCGGCGCTTCCATGCCTATCGCTTTGCTCTATAACGTAATATTTGCTTGTGTTTTGAAAAATGAAAATAAAAAACAGAGAAAGAGAAATTGAGAAATTGAGAGAGAAGGAGAAGGAGAAGGGAAGGCAATGGAGATGGAGATGGAGAGGGTTTATTTGCGTTTGAAGGGGACAAGCAGACAGCTAAAATGGAGGATTTTTTACGAGCGAGATAATTAAGTTTTGCGGGCACAAAATTAAAAGGAAAAAAAAATATAAATCTATGTGTGTGAATACAAAATTTGTAATTAATTACTAATTGGGTTAACTTGAAATTCAAACTAGAATTAGTCTGTTTTGCCCCTTTTGTTTTCCTTAAACTTTCTTTTTCTTTTACCAATTATGTCCTTTTAATTGTTTGAGTTGACTCAAAAGCAAATATGCATTGTGATGATTATTTTAATTATGGTATTATTTTACCGAAATTCAATTCGTTTTTGACGGATTCGGGTAAGAATTTATCAATCTCAAAAATTTGAGTCGGGTTCAAGTTAGTATAGTGTAAAATTTTCGGATCGGATATACACGCTAATAAAATAATGTGTTTATGCCTAAAACCTGACCCCAATACTTCCAACCCGAACACCCTATAGAGTCAGGTTGAGGTTCATCAACCCGAACCGGCCGAACTTTTGTCACCTCTATTATGTTACCATTTTAGAACTACCCTAGTCTTGGTAGACGTCAATTCATGCCTAAAATTATCAACCATATGTTTGTGTTATAGAGCCATTAGAGAGTGTCCAAGCAACAAATAAATGTACAGCACATCACGTGAGGAGTGTGCAATGATGATAGGTGAGCCCGTTTGTGCACCAACAATGAGGTAACCTCAAAGTGTATTCATTGCACAACATAGAGGGTCAAAAAGGTAAAACCAGGTTCAGTTTCTAATCTGTTCAAATGGGTAAGATCGTAATTAAACAAAAGAAGAAATAAAAAAATGAAAATAATTTAGTTCTAATAAAACTCCTTATGAACCGATCTATCTGCAGGTTTGTCGCAGAGTTATGGCTTTTGTGCATTAGCGTCCAAGCTTAGCTTACAGTCCGATTCCTCTGCTTTAATTTCCCTCGGAATTCGCGCTATTTTTTACTCACTTGTAACCCGCATCTGGTGATCAAACCGGCGGCTGAGATCGTCCCCACGTGTCCACTCATCAGCCTTCCTGCTTCTCCGGATTTCACTTCTCACTGCGCCTGCACCTACCACTGCGAACGAGTCTACTGTTTCCCAATTTCACCATGCACTTTCTCTATATATGTATAGCTTTGTGTATTCTCAACAAATCACTATTCAACAGGCTAGTTTGCCATAATTACTATTGTTGTTCCAATTGGTCTCCTCTCCGGGCACTTATGATGATCTTCCTCTTATTTATTTTGATCGGATCTTGCTTGGTTCGAGATGTCTGATGTGCTGAGCGGCAAAGGTGTGTCGCATAAGCGCTCGCGGTTGTGTGATCATGAGGCCTCGTCTTCTCAATCGCCCACTGTCTCTTTAGGCATTGTAGACCAGACCGACCACATACTCCAAAGAGTGGGTGCCTGAGATAGTCGGCACTAGTAAAACGTCGGCTCACAATGGGACTATGCCTTTTACTTTTGAGTTAGGGTAATGTGAGAACATGATCAGCCAACTCTAGGTGCGCTTGCTAGTTGATAGTTTCATAGGCACGAATGTTGGGAGCAAGCGATTGTTCACAAATACCTCTCGAAAATTGATTGAGGTAAATGCATATATGTTTCTTTCTTCTTTCCATGGATTATTATTTACGTTGAGATTTACTTATGACTCGTCCATTTTAGGATTGTAGAGCAGTATGTATAGCTATATCAGAGATGGCCCAAACCCTAGGAGGGTACTCCAGGGCCAAGTCTCTTCCTAGAAGAATTTGAAGAAGTATATCACTGAACTCGAACAAGAGACGGGATCATCTTTCCCACATAAAGAAAGCATAGAAAGAGAAAGAATATGTCGACCAACAATATGTCAAGATTGAGCAACACATTGCTAAGCATGAACGAGCCACGTGTGCACTAAAGATTGAAGACTGTCTGTAACCGCCCAACGTTTGTCCTCAATTTAGTTGATATGTAAAATGTCGAGCTCAACAGTTATGCCAAAATATGGTGTGAGTTCCTAGCAACGAGGAGTGGTTGCATAGGGTGTGCACGAGGACACATGAACGTTGATTTGACCATTGCAAAATGACTTTTCGGGCATTTTCAAAAATTGAAAATGTATATTTAAGGAACCCTAATGCTCCATATTCGAAACAACTTTTTGTTTTGGCGTTTAAACTTGGTCCAAATCTCAGGTCAATTGTTCCTATGTTGATTGCTTGCATGCCCGCGGGCCTAATTCCTATTGTTCATCCTTAATTTTCTTTGTTTTTGTTGATCTCATGTTGTACTTGCTTGTTTTTGTTTTTGTTTCATTGACGTTGGGATGTGTATTCTATTCTTTCATCTTGTTGTGTTGGTTTAGTTTTGTTATTTATTTTCTTTCTTCATGCTGAATGTTCTCTGTCTATCATACTTATTTTTGTAGCTAGCCTTTGTGCCATCATATTGGAGATATATCAGATCTGTTATTTTCATATTCAGAGTAGTTGACTACTTTGTAATAATTGTAAACTTCTTGTATAATTTCTTTTCACACTTAAAACTTAAGTCACTGATCAGTCATCGTTGGCTAAACTCTTGTATACACAGTGAAAATATACGCTCTTTTGTTAATGAGAAAGCATAAGGGAAATTTGGCTCTTCTAATATTTTTTTTCATGGTATCGGAGCAAGGTCACTTACATACAAGGTAGAGTTCTACTCATACCCTTCGGATAAGCCGCGACTCACATCGTCGATCGAATCCAAATTTTTCCGCTGCACTTTGCATTAAAAACCGTCGGAACCTACCACAATCAACACTACCAAAATCGATACTGAGGAATGGCGGCCTCGCTGGGCAACCGGATCTCAACATCTTCGACGCTCCTCTCCAGCATCTCCGTGAAGCATACTGACGCTCCTTTCTGGCGCATCTGGAAAGCATATCCACGCCCTTGCACAACCTTCTCCGCAGTTTTTTCTTGCACGAGACATCCAGTTTACCAGTTTCCAAAAAAAAAAAAGGAAAGGGACATGACAACGGCAGCGCCGCCACCACCTCTAGTTGTTGGGATAACCAATCAAGTGAAGCAACACACATCTTATTCTCAATTTTTTAATAATGAGAGTAGGCTTGGTAGAGCAATCAAATTCAAGTGGTGATACAACCCATTTGAGGGATGTCCATAGACAATATGGTTATGTGGAACAAATTCAAGTATTGTTCCAAAATTTGAGTCATGATCAAAAGATTCGGTTACTGAAATTATTGGGTCAGTCCATGAACGAGAGAACCCCTTCAATAAATATGGTTGTGCAAAAATTCTCTATGCAAGATGGGTAACCTTGGATAATTGACACTGGAGCAACAGATAACATTACATGTGACAGAAACATTTTGCATGATATTGAGACATCCTCTTTCATCGCCTCAGTGCAATGCTTAATGGAGAGACATCAAATGTTGAAGCTGTGGGTCAAGTCAGACTCGGGAATAATTTAACTCTTGATATGATTCTTGGGGTCGCAAAGTTTCATTTTAATTTAATGTCTGTTAGCAAATTAACTCGTGGTCTAAACTGCGCACTAACCTCTTATCCAAATTTTTGTGTGATGCAGGATTTATCCTCGAGAAAGTCGATTGAATTGGGAAGAATGCGAGATGGGCTTTATTATTTGGAGCCCACGAGTGATGGGAAGGCATTGGTGACACAGAGGCGCGATAATGTGAAATTATGGCATCGAAGATTGGGTCACATACCTGTCAATCGGCTAACTTTGGTACCCAACTTACCCTCACTCTCTAATGTTAATGAAACATCCTTATGGGACGCATGTTATAGGGCAAAACAGACATGTGCTCCTTTTCCCACACATGCTAATAAAACTTCACATGCTTTTGAGTTCATCCATTGTGATATTTAGTGGTCATATAAGACGCCATCATTTTCTAGTTTTCATTACTTTTTAACAATTATGGATGATTTCAGTCGAGCTACTTGGGTATATTTGATGAAAAATAAAATCGAGACACGTCTCTATTTATTGCAATTCTTGCGTTGGATTCGCACACGGTTTCAAGCACATGCCAATATTTTAGGGACCGATAACGGATTGGAATTCAACCATCATGAATTGATCGAGTACTATACTCTCAACAACGTATAGCAACAAACAAGCTGCACAGGGACTCCGCAACAAAATGGTGTAGTTGAGCGCAAACATCGACATATCTTGGAGGTAGCACGGGCACTTCGTTTTCAAGCAAATATGCCCATCCGATTCTAGGGTGAGTGCGTTTTCACGACTACATACCTAATAAATAGGATGCCACTATATGTGCTTGGTAATAAAACTCCATTTGAGCTATTACTTGAAAAACAACCGACGTATAATCATTTGCGATGTTTTGGTTGTTTATGTTATGCTCACAACCAACACATGATAAGTTTGCTCCCAGATCACATCCAAGTAATTTTATGGGTTATCCTCATGGACAAAAGGGGTATCGAGTGTATGATCTTGACACCAAGATAATCTACACTTCAAGACTTAAGAGATGTTCAATTTTGGGAAGACACTTACACATGCATTCATACTTCAAAAGTCTTCACTCTTACATAATCCATTTTTTCACAACCATACCAGTTGAAAATTTTTTGGTCCCTCAAGCGAATTCATAACTGGTCAATGTCTGTTCAAAATCCATGATCGATCATCAACCAGATCCTCAAGTCGCAGACACGGAGATCTAAACAACTCAAACTGAGAGTATCTCACATCCTCCAGAAAAGCGACAGAGGAAGTTATCGAAGAATTTTTCTGGATTTCAATATACATTACCGTCTTCCTTTGTTCCGTCCAGCCTAGATTCGCATTCCTCTCATCCTTCAGCCAACTCGACGGTACATCATCTCACACACAATATTTCGTATAAAAAGTTTTCTCATGCTCACACTGCTTTCTTATTGGATATCTCTGCAATAGATGAGCCTAAAACCTTTTCTCATGCAGTTAAACAAGCTGACCAAAGAAATTTGTGCGCTTGAGGCCAACGACACTTGGACCTTAATAATCTTGCCACCTAGAAAGCGAGCTATTGACTCTAAGTGGGTCTGTAAGATTAAACACCACCCAGATGGCACCATTGAACATTATAAAGCTCGTTTGGTTGCAAAAGTGTACACACAAATTGAGGGCGTTGATTTCAATTAGACTTTTGCACCAGTCGCTAAATTAGTCACAATCAGATGCCTTATAATTGTCGCTTCTGTTCAAAACTGGCATATTCATCAATTAGATGTCAACAATGCATTTCTCCATGCAGATTTGCATGAAGAAGTTTACATGAAGATTCCACAAGGACTAACCATACAGGAGGATGATCGTGTTTTTCAGCTTCACAAATCTCTTTATGGACTTCGTCAGGCATCTCAAAACTGGTATAAAAAATTCACCAATGCACTTCATTCTATTGAATTTTTCCCTTCTCATGCTCATTACTCTTTTATTTACTCTTTGTGAGAGTGTCATTTATCATTGTACTCATTTATGTTGATGATGTCATTATTAATAGAACTAACGAAGTTTGAATTCAAAATATCAAGCGCTTCTTGGATGAACAATTCAACATAAAGGATCTTGGTAAACTCAAATATTTCTTGGGCATAGAGGTGGCCCGATCCTCTGCAGGAATCTCGCTCACACAACGAAAATATGCTCTTGATATGTTGGCTGATAACAACCTTACTGCATGCAAATTAACCTCATGTCCTATCCCTCAACAACATTGATTCTCAGCAGGCAGGACTCTCGTGTTCTGATGTAGGGCAATATCGTCGCCTCGTGGGACGCTTATTGTATCTCACCATCACTCGTCCTAATATTAGTGATGCGGTGCATATCTTGTGTCAATTCATGCATACACCAAGACAACCACATCTTGAGGCAGCTTTCCATCTATTATGTTACCTCAAGGGTAACCCAGGGCAAGAGATTCTTTTTTCCTCAATAGCTAGTTAATGTTAAAAGCATATTGTGATGCAGATTGGGGTGGTTTCCCAAATACCAGGTGATCTACAACTGGTTACATGATCTTTCTTGGATCGTCCCCTATTGCTTGACGTGCCAATAAACAATTTGGGGTTTCCCGCTACTCTGTTGAGGCTGAGTATAGGGCCATGACAACTACTAGTCAAGAATTTGTTTATCTTCGTCAACTTCTTCATGACCTCTGTGTCCCACAATCTGCACCTATTCTATTATTCTGCGATAATCAGGCTGCCATTCATATTGCTTCGAATTCTGTCTTCCACAAACGTACTAAACATATCGAGATTGACTGTCATTACGTTTGTGCTCAGGTAGAGAAATGTGTGCTCATTGCCCATCCAGTTTCTAGCAGGTACCAGATGGATATTTTCACAAAGGCACTTGGTCGTGATCGTCTTCATGAGTCTAAGCAAGTTGGGCATTTTCACTCTCCATGCTCCAAATTGAGGGGGAGTATTGGAGATATATCATATATGTTATTTCCATATTAAGAGTCGTTGAGTAATTTGTAATAATTGTAAACTTCTTGTATTATTTCTTTCCACACTTAGAACTTAAGTCATGGAGTCATCTCTGGCTAAACTCTTGTATACACAGTGTATATATATATATGCTCTTTTGTTAATGAGAAAGCATAAGAAAATTTTGGCCCTTCTTAATTTTTTTTTCACATCATATAGTTGAGTGATGGATCACTTAATAGTCATACTAGTGAGGTATTTTCTCTCGATATCTAGAATAGTGTTAGTTATTTTATGTCATCTACATGACATCATTGTTGTGTCTATGGTCGGGTGACCAAATATTTGGTCGCTCGGCGTTATCACTCGTCTACTCAGTGTATTGAGTGTCTTAGTTGCTAGCATTCTATTGCGCGTAGTATTTATAAGTTGCTTGTGCATGAGTGTTCGACCGATCGTTTGGCGATCAATACTGCATTTTAACAATTCTTAATATCCCACACAATGTTACTTATTTGTGTGCCTCATGTGTAAAATTAGTTGTTTTTGCATGTTTGGGCGGACGATCGTCTTGTGAACGACGATATGTATCAGTGTGTTCAGTGCTTCGCATAACATTAGTTTCTTGCATGATACTTGTGTATAACATTTTCTTATCAGCGCATGTGTATAGCATTAGCTTTTTGTGTATAGCGCCGCTCGACTATCGCAGAAGTGCATTGATCTTGATCGGTGTTCTACTTGGCATTCGCTGCATGATTGATTCTATGAGTAGTATTAGTTTCTTATACATGGTTAGTTAATCAACCACTTGATGGTCGACACTTTGTGTTGGCCGTGTTTAGTGCACCACGTAGCATTGGATGTTTGCCTTATTGGTGCGTAGCATTAAATGCGTGCACATAATTATGTGTATAATTAGTTGTCTGCGGATATAGCTGTTTTCTTTTTTTATCCCTTTCTATTTAGCCAAGTGACCTTCAAGTAGTCGTGTTATAAATCTTCGGTTGTTTGATTTATGTTCAATGTTTGTTTAACTCTATGATCATGACAAGAACAATGAGTGAAAAATCAACTATTCTTAATGTATATATAATGGTAAAAAGCAGGCATTGAAAGTTGAAACAGTGAAAAATTGGTAAATTAATAGTCTGCAAATTAAAAGATTGAAAAGATAAGAGGCTCAAGGCTTGTTTGTTTAGTCTTTTGCAAAACTTTAAGAAGTTGTATGGATGGGTGAAAACTTTAAGGAGTTGTAAGAAGGTGCTTCAAAAAGTCAGTTATGTTTGGTAAATGTACGACTGTATGGAGCTGAGAGTTGGGTGTATTGCAAAGGTTTGTTTGGTAAATAAATAAAAAAAACTATAAAGAGGTATAAATTATACAAATTACCAAAATGGACATGGAATGTATGTAGATGGGCAATGAATTTAATTGCATATTTGAAATAGAATGTGTTTCGTCCAATTTGACTCAGTCAAATTAGAGGGTTAAAACGTTGTCGTATAGTGAGTCTTCTTGTACATGTGTCAAGAGTGGCCAATGTGGGGAGTTGGGCCTTGATCTTCGGGTTGATGAGTCGGGTCTTGAGTTGGATCCTTCAACCTACACATATCAACGCATAGTTAAGCAGAAACCTCGGATGTGTGTCCGGGGGACCGCCTCCGATGTGAGAATAAGAATCTCCACACAAATTTGATAATTGAATTTTTGAAGATTCGAATATCTTTGACGAACGTTCAAGTAAATTCAAAGAACGCACGAAGATCAACGAAGAACACGAACAACACTTGAGAGAGTTTACGTGTTTATTTTCGAGTTTGAGAGTCAATTATGAAGTGGGTTTACCTCTTGGTAGAGGGCCCTATTTATAGGCCTCCACTTACCAGGTGATGTGGCAGCGCACGATTGGTTGAGAAATGTGTAGGGTGCATTTTTAGTTTTGGTGATGTGTTTGTCCACACATAGGTGGATGTGTTCTCTTGTCTGGATGAGAACACTCATGCGTAGACTTGTGAGAGAACTTGTAAGAGAAGTTATTGGAGAACTTGCGGAAGAAATTGTGAGAGAACTTAAAGGAGAACTTGTGGGAGAAGTTTTCCCACTTGGCTTGAATCTCTGAACAAGTTGACTCAACCTTTGACCGGAGTTTGACTGGTGTGATTGACTGATGAAGCGGCTAGTGTGATTGATACTACGTTGGTTGCTAGGTAGGTGGACAAAATTGCACCCATAAACTGATTTGACGTTGTCTGAAGCATCTCAGGGGTCATGTTGATCGTCATTGGAGTTGGTTGTTGCTGCTAGACGACGACCAGAGCCTAAGCATTAGAAGGACCAACAATGTTTGTCTGGTCATTGACTCTCTTCCTATTCAGTTTTGCCCTCAAATCTTCTTGTTGCGTAGAGGCTTCAGGAACCTTATTGTGGATTGTCAAACATTGCTTTGACTGGGGATTGTCTCTGCTCCTAGGAGAGGAAACAGTCTTCTGCTGATCAGGGCTCTACTTGCTATGGGATTGGTGAGCTGCACCCCTTCCAAGCATTTTTTGGACGGTGACAAAGCCTTGGGTAGCACTAGTAGCATTTACGTGGTCATGGACCCTTTTTCTTTCCAGCTCTTGTCTCAGATCCCCCCTGGTGAGCAGGGGTAGCAGAGAGATCTTCTATGATAGTCAAACTTCGCCTAGAGTGGCGAACGTCTTTGCTCCTATGAGATGCAACATTCTTCTGATGGTCAGGGTTCTTACTATCACTTGATGAGTGAGCAACTCTCTTTCCATGTCTTCTTCCTCCTTCCATGTGATTGTCAGCGGCGTTGGAACGACGACTTTCAAATCGTTCTCGACAATGGAACCATTGTTTCGTCCAATTTGACTCGGCCAAATTAGAGGGTTGAAACGTTGTCATATTGTGAGTCTTCTTTTCTACGCGTCAGGAGTAGCCAATGCGGGGAGTTGGGCCTTGATCTTCAGGTTGATGAGTCGGGTCTTGAGTTGAAACTTGTAACCTACACAGATAAATGCACCATTAAGCGGAAACCCCAGATGTGTGTCCAAGGGACCACCTCCGGCATGAGAATAAGGATCTCCACACAAATTTGATAATTGAACTTTTGAAGATTCGAAGATCTTCGACAAACGTTCAAGTAAATTCGAAGAACGCAAGAAGATC
>JAYMTH010003541.1:0-10794 GCA_036897465.1 Pelargonium australe | reverse complement strand
CCCAATGCCGACTGTGCAATAATTTCAAATTTATGAATTATTTTTATTCAAAATAATTCCACATCAACGATTGTAATAACTCTTTTGATGGAATGTAACAACAGGGACTCGTTTCATTCACAAATTGATAGTACAAAGACAAATTGGTGCATTCGTGACTGTACAATGACTCCTGTGATTTTTTTATCCATTAATATAAGTTCATGTATGAAATTTATACATGTCTAAAAAAGTAATGATAAAACGCTACTTATTATTTTTTAACTTTGTTTTTTATAAGCTTTGAATTATTGTTTTTCATCGTGATAGTACAATGACTATTGTTGTTTTTTATCCATTAGTATAAGTTCATGTAACTATTGCTTTTCTTCATATCCAAACTTCGAGAAGCATTGGTTATAAGGTATGTTTTGACTGTTACTCTCAAGCTTTATGTTATGCGAAGTCAAGCTTGTTATTCAGCTCTATCTCGTGTCTGTATGCACGTATGGAGGTTGGGAACCATTTAGAGGTTTAGAGGTAGTGCATGCGTTTGTTTTTTTTTTTTTTCTTTATCAGCAATAGACACTTTTATTCATATAAGATAGCAATATAAGAATAAAGCGCAAAGAACATAGCACTGAAAAATACAAATAGTGATATAAACTGTAAATCAACTAAAGAAACTGATCGATGGAGATTGATCTTGATTTCCACATATCAAAAGGGAAGGAACCCGAGAGCTGCTGATTTTGTGCTGACATAACTGCATGCGTTTGGTTTGTATCTCTATATGCCAGTGGATGTGGGGAGGGCTTGGTATGGAGTTTTGCGCTAGAGAAGGTTCAGACCCGTATTAATCGTTGTTCAAGCGATTTTTGTCCACTACTTGTCGGGAGGTGCTTCTTAAAGCAGTAGCACAAGCTATTCCAAATTATTAATTTGATATCAGTCTATTTGTTTCCAAAATCGATTTGTATGGACTTAGAGAGAATTTGAATTCATTTAGGTGGGGCTGTTGTAATTAAGAGGGATGACAATAGATCAATTCATTGGTTTGCTTGGAACCGAATGTGTAAAGAAAAGGGTGTTGATGGGATTGGTTTTACGCATATTCATGTCGCATCACTTCGGAAGCAGGGCTGGCGTTTGATGTCGAAACCAAATTCGCTTTTTTGTCGTCTGTTTACTAGTCGATATTTTTCATGTCGATCCTATCAGGTTGTCTCCCGGTACTTGAAAATTTGGCTTCTAGACGGATCATTGTGAATGTAATATATATTTCCTTTAGTTTGAGATTTGATTGGGTTTTTGCATTTACTTCTTACCAACCATTTTATCGTGTCGTTGTTGGATTTATCGACGTCCAAGGGAACATCAGTCTTGTGTACAAATGCTCGTGTTTTCTCTTAGAGCATCTCCAATGCTCGTGTTCTCTACTTATGTTAGAATACATATTTTTGTGTATCATGTTCAGAAATCATGAGAAAAATCTCTAGCCAAGCCTGTATAAAACACAAAACACTTATATTCAATCAAAAGAAGCAATTCCCATAACAATTGAAAAACCTATGATTCAGCACAATAATGAAAGAGTAATTTAATTTAACCTATAGAAATTATTACAAATCTGAGCTGCATAAATTGCAAAGGAAGATTAAAAGCAATGTCAAGCAAACAATAGCTATTTAAATTGCAAGACAAGTAACAAGAACCATAGTTGCATAAACATGTTTCCATCATTTTCTACTCGATGAAATTCAAAACTCACCATCTCAGAGTTCTATCAAAATCGATTTGAATCAGAAAAATTAACTAATTAGATACTCAACAAGATAAACCAGAGAGACAAAACTTACTTGGCACGGAATCTAAAATTGTCCAAGCAGAAAGAGATTGTCAAAACATGCGCGTGTTTGGTTGCCAAGAAAATCGAATGGGAAAATAAAGAAGAAACAGCAAGAAAGTCGAATGGAGGTCAAAGTGAGAGTTAGAAAAAGAAGTTACTTTAGAAATGAGACTCTTGGAGGATTGGTATGATAGTTTTTGAAATTCCAAATCATATAATGCTGCTCAAGAAAAGTCTTCAATCCCTGGCCTGCTTCATATATCGTTTTGTGATTCCAAATCAAATCCTTGTGGAGCTCTTTTTAGCATAGACTCCATGAATTTCTAAGCATTAATTTGTGATAAGAACTCAACACCCAACAACACAAACACAATGGAGATTGGAGATAGTTCACATTGCCATAGAAAACTTAAAATCCAAACACTCTTGCTACTCCAAATTGTCAACTCTATTGAACTCAAACCACATCTTTGATATGCACAGCTTCATAAACAAGTACCAAGCAACTCCAAAAAGGGTCAGCACAGCACCAATCAATTGAACAGTTTTTGTGGCCACAACCATTATGTACACCAGAAACCCAGATGGCACCAAACACATAACCACCAGCCCCGGCAGCTCCATCGGAATCCTGAACGGCCGCTTGGCGGCCGGAAACTTCCTCCTCAACCAAACAAAGGATGCAAATTCCAGCAACATTCCCAAACTGTACAAGAAGTTCACAGTGTATATAATGTCTGCAAAATCCATATATGCCACTGCAAGAGATATCAATGTGGGTATTAGTATCCCAATCCAAGGAGTGTTGAACCACACCGATCGAACCCCGAAAACCCGAGGCAAAACCCCTAAATCAGCCATCCCGAGAAGCTGGTAAGCACAGCTGCTCAATTGTGCTTCGTAGAGCCCAATGACAGAGCAAACAGCCCCGATTTCGACCCAAAATTTCAACCATTTCCCAGCAACAATCTCAGCTATTTCTGCAAAATAGCCATCAACCCATTGTTGCTGGTCCAGAGGAACAGCCCCAGTCGCAGCCAGGAGGGGTATTAGGTAGCCCAAACAGGAGAGCAAACCGGCAGAGAGGAGAGCTTTTGGGAATGTTTTCTGGGGATTTTGGACCTCACCAGCCAAAGTGCTTGCACTGTCCCAGAAATTCAGATTCCAGAAGAGGGTATTGAAGAACAAGGTCCAATCTTTTTTCACACCGCTCTCACCCAAACTGACCCATCTCGCTGGATCGATTTTCGGGACCGAAATCACAGTGAGCACCACAAACGGTGAAAGCGTGACGACCCCCAAAGAGATCGCAGTGTAGCCGACGATGGTGAGTCCGATGTAGTTCAAGAGAGAGAGCAAGAGGGTCGAGAACAGAATCGCGAGGTAGCGAGGAAGGCCGGAGGAGAAAGTGGGGAAGGCGAGCTGGAGGTAGTCGATGCAGAGAACTGGGTAGGAGGCGAGGTTGATGACGCCGGTGAAGAACTTCCAGGAGCCCATGAGGGAGCCCCAGAAGGGGCCGAAGGCGCGGTGGGCCCAGATAACGAATCCGCCGTTGCCGGGGAAGGTGGTGGCGAGCTCAGCGGTGACGAGGGCCTCCGGGATGCTCCAGATGAAGGGGAAGACGAGGAAGCCGAGGATGGAGAAGAGGGGGCCGGCGGCACCGACGGCGGATTCCTCGCCGTAGGGGCCGCCGGAGACTTCGAAGTAGATGAGGAAGACGAGTGGGATGAGAGCAAGCTTGGAGGGTTGCTGAACTTGGAGGAGATTCTCAGACAGAGCATGTGAACAAACTTCAACTTCCTCTTCCATGAATGGAATGGTTGGTATTGCATATACCACTGATGTACTTGTTACTTTAAACATATGGATACTCCGAATTTTACTTTGAAGAATACAACCTTTACAAACTTTTCCCAATTCATTATGTCAGTTGAATATAACTGAAAGTGTCTCTCTCATCATATGCAGTGGCGGAGCTGTTGTATTAGGCATTTGCCTGTGCTATCTCCTGGAACTTTATTCAATATTAGGTAAATTCTTAACTTTTTTTAATGAACATTTTAGTTCAACTGTTACAAAGCCTCCTTGTTGAGATCTTGGGTTTCATGTTTGGTTGTCTACTCGTATTCAACATCCTGGATCAGCCATTGTGTTGTGTTGTTGTTTATGTGATTTCGTATCCGAGATGGGTAATTGGGTGGAAAAGGCAGTGCATGTTTAGCTCTTAAACTCTAATGCATCTTGGTTTATTTGAAAAGTTCAGTTTTTACTCTAAATGAAATCAAAATGCTGTCTAAATTTCTTATTGGAAATTTATATTTTTTTTGTTGTAATTATTCACTTTGCATCAGAAAATAATGATACATCTATATGCATGGGATGCAGCTTGATGGTTTTTTAATCTGTTTAGGTGAATTGCATAGACTAACAATAAAAGGCTGCAATTGCTCCAGCTAACTTCTTCTTTTAGCTTATTCACTCTTTTATATCTCTATACCATGCTGTTTTATACCCTGAGATGTAGAAGCAAATCCAGTTCCTGACCCATTTCAAGAATGTCATCTCTTAAGTGATTAGAATTTACGGGCATGCATGTCTTCTTACTGGTGTAATTTTGTGACCAAGAAAGTGCAGAGTGAACAACAAAAGAAGATATTTCGTTAGCTCACATTGTTGTTGACTCAAGTCATGACATGTATTCTAGTTCCTTTAATGATTTTCCAAGTGTTTATGTGCCATACTCAGAACGCCTAGAGCTAATGCCCTCAGAAACTAGTATCAAATTTTTTTTTTTTTTCCTTCAATGCATACCATTCTCCAATGAACAAAGTATTCTACGAACATTCATGATATAGCATTTTTATTAGTTCAGTCGGTTCACATGTATGTATATATACCATCTAGGCTACCGCAATATGAATCTATGGTACTCTGTGTGTTCCGGTCTTTTGAAAAATGCTTAGAAAACTGCTTTTGACAACTTGGATGCTAGTAGTATCCTAACTCCAAGCCAACAATAGTGTTATGTGGGAATTTTAGTTTACTTATTCTTTCCCATTTCTGCAAGCCTTTTGCTCTGTGTGAATACTAAAACCACTAAACCTGACTATTCTTGCAGAGAGCTATAAAGGAGGGTGCAGACTTCATAGAAGAAACAAATATTTTATCCTCTAAGGAATAGATGGTGTTCTTATATGCTTCCATGATGTGACCCTTGATGAAATAACTGATATAGCAGAGCATAAGGAGTTTGCTGGTCGTAAAAGGACCTATGAAGTTCAAGGGGTCAATACCACTGGCATCTTTACTGGTATGAGAATGACGGCTTGTAGCTTGCTTTACTTAATCGGATGCGGGAACAATTATTCGTGATTCATATTTTACATTAGCATCCAATAAACGATAAAAACATGCACTTTGTACTACATTGCAACTAGTAGCATTATCATGGTTTTTGAAATTATGCCTGTTTGGCGTCTCACAAGTTTGGAACTATTATCATTGAAAGAGTACGTACAATTTGAGTGCATTTGATTTCACACTGAAAGAGCTAAAGTCCTTACGGGTGAACCAGATGTACCCTTTCCGGGATCAACAATATAATGGTCAGATCCTATTTCCTAATACTTGTATTCCATTTTTGTTTTAAGCATTCATTTCAATATTATGATTTGGCATGCCTTATGCTCTCAAGTGTAAGATTATCAACTTTTTTTAGTTAAGAAAATAATATGGAGACCTTGAAAATCTTCTTAAATACCTGGCTGATAGTACATACATACCTACTTTTGCTTAAAATCAAAGAGAAGAGAAGGTAAAGAAAAGTACAAAATACGAGTGAACTTCTTTTGAAACCAATTTGTGAACTATTAAGGTAAAGAATGACCTATTTACTCAGCCATCTTGTTAGTTATCTCTTCTAATTACTTTGATTTTCTGCTTTAAATTAATTTTAACTGTAGGCTGATGAAACTTTTCATTTTCTCAATGAGGAAGTTATTCAATGTTTATAATTTTGCAAATTTTCCTATACACATACATACTTTTATTTTGGTGAATACACCATTGCTGAACTAAATTCTACTTTTGTGTTTCACAGGAAAGTTTCCAATCATTACTTTTGAAGAGTTCATTTCAATTGCTTTGGATGCACCCAGAATTATCAGAAATTAAAATCAGCCAGCATGTGAGTAACATTTAGTACTTCTTTTAGCGAATGATAAAATGTTTGCATTCCCTGATGCATAACTGTTTTATCAACAGGTGAAATGGCCAAACGGTAAGAGATTTCAGAACATTTTTGTGTAGACACTTAACAAATATGGCTGAAACAACCCGCATTTATCCAGTCCTTTGCACCAACTTCACTTGAGTTGTGTATATTTCAAATTTGACAGACTTGCACAAAATCTCATTGCCAGAGCACATGCCCATAACCTGCAGGTATACATCTAAGCTCAACTTCTTGTTTTCTTGATGGTATAATGGTAGAAAATTCAAGGTAGAGTAATAATAATGAGCCTCTACTCCTTCAGTGTTGTAATACTATGCAATAGTGTGTACGGTTCTGGCTTTTCTAATAGTTAAAGACTCGATTTGGTCTCGAAACTTTCAAATATTGACTCAAAATTATCTCTATGCGAGCATTGACATCTATAATGGTGATGGATAGGTTGATGCTTTGATAAATGCTTTTACTAGAAGTAGCACACTGACTTGAAGGGATTTGCTACTTGATGATTTTGTTTGTAAATGTCAGAGAATGAGTGGATCCTTGCTCTTTATATTCTTTGTTATAATGTGCTCTTATGCAAAATGCTAGTTAGAATGTAATGTATTGTGACCCTCAGATACTTGTATTGGCTGACTATTTGTATGGATAGAGTTGTTGATAAGAAGATGATGTAAAATGTGCAAAGATTATATCTTCTTCTGAAGTTGTATGGCCATTGGTAGAGCTAGGGGTGGCCGTAGTATGCATTGGCACACCCTATCTTTCCTAAAACCCTCTAACCAGCTTCAGTTATGTACAATTCTTCAAGCATAAGCTCATATTGACCCGTCCAATCTTTCCCGAAATACTTTAACCAACAGTAGTTGCCCAACAATTCAGGCCTAGTCCAAAAATTGTGCCCATGCAGATCCTCAAGCCTGGCTTCGCCACTGATCACATGCATAACATGTGATTTGTTAATTTTTTTTAAATACTCAAATTGCCCTCCTTTTTTGCTTTAAAAAATGAAGAACCTTTTAATACCCAAATTCTCAAATTTAATCTTAATTACATGTTCCATATTCAATGTACAACAAATTCATTACAACTGAAGAACACCAAATACTCAATATTTATTATGCAATAAATATATTCTAAAACAAATTAAGAAAAAGGTCCCTGTACTATCTAATTTGTTCCACAGGGCTTCCTCTACTTTGTTTTGTTCCCACATAGTTGGACAATTTTCATTCCCGCGAGATACTTTCCGTCAAATTCCCTAACGGTGTCGTCGTCAAGTCTGGCTGACGTGGATGAAATTTGAAATTCACCTAGGTCACATCATCATACCAACTCCAGCTCATATGGTGACGTGTATTAGTTACCCCCCCGTACTTTACTTTGTTCCTGCGAGGTCATAGTATCGCACATCTCGTTCCCGCGAGATCCATTCCGTTAAATTACTAACAGAATCCGTCAAAACTAATTGACGGAGTTAGTTTTATGTACAAAAATTAATTAAAATTGTGTTTTTACCATTTTTTATGCAATAGTTGTTCCGTACATCCAAACTAACAGAATTTGTGTTTAAGTGGGTCATGTGCTACGCACATGTCAATTTAATTTTTAAAATGCCGAGAATGCCCTTGTCCCTTTAAATCTTCTTCTTCCTTGAACTGAATCCAATTTAGATTAGAAAAACTTGGGGCTTGAGTTGCAGGTTGTGAAATTTTCGCCTTCGAAACTGCTGTGGTTGGGCTTCGTCATCACCATGAGTGAGAGTAAGGGGAAAGCTGTCAATGAGAGCGGCTTGGTTTGCAAGTGTGATGTTTCAGCTCCAATTCAAACATCATGGTTGAAAGAAAATCCAGGTAGAAGGTTCGTTGGATGTGGGAATTACAGTGTAAGTTTCAAAACCCTATACTTCATCTGAAATTTGTTGTTGCTGGGAACCCTAAATGTTCAGTTATGAACTGGTTTCATCTTGAATTTTATCAGTTCAGTGTGTATATTTGTGTTGCTATTTTTTAGGTGAAATTCAAATGCAAATTTTTTGAATGGACTGATCATATGGTACTTGGTTTGTGTGAGAAAATAAGGAAATTGGAGATGAGTTATGGAGAATTGGAAGAGCAAAATCTACAACTTATGGAAGAAATCACTTTGTTGAAGATGAAGTAGAATGGGACTGAGTATGGTGAAGACTCATTTACAACAATTGAATTGGAAGATCTGAAAGAGGCTTGTGGGTGGTCCTATTGCAAGACTTTGTGTTTGTCTATGGTCTGTGTAGTTAATGTTTGTGTTTATATGATGATGGGTAGTTAGGTAGGAATTAAAGAATTGGTTGTAGGTAGCATAGTGTTTCAATATCCCTCTGAATATGGCAACATTCTTAAACCTCATTCCTTTGACCAAATCTGGCTTCGTCAATTCAGTTATACTAGTGATAACTTTTGGACCCCTCTCAACTCTAATTCTACCATCATTCTCATATTCACTGTCCAATATAGGCTTTTCCCAATCTTCTTTCTCTATATCCACATCCCCATCTTCATCATTATGAGCATCATTTTGTGCATCAGATATTGCTTCTTCAGTGTCAACCTTTTCTTTCCCCTTCCTCTTCCTAATTGATCTCCTTGGACTAGTGTCAACATCTTCATTTCTTCTATCTTGCCCTTGCTCTTCTGCATCTTCATCTATCAAATCAAACTTTTTGATCCATTTAGGGTATTCAGTAGGTTCTTCATCATCCTCTTCACCAGCCTTAAATTCTGGATCATCTTAATCATCATCCTCAGACCCTGCATTATCACCAGTCTCTTCAACAGACCCATCATTATCAGCAACCTCAAACTCTGAATCACCATCTTCATCACCCTCTAACTCAGCTTCATCACCATCTTCATCACCCTCTAACTCAGCTTCATCACCATGATCATCACCCTTCTCTTCACCTTAATCAACACTTGATACATGCATCATCGCAATCATCACCAACTTCAGCAGCCTGCAAATCCACATCTCCAGCAGCATCTTCAACAACAGCCTCACCTTGTTCACCTTGATCAACATTAGCACCATCACATTTCTTTTGATAAACATTAACACCATCAACTTCCTTTTGATCAACATTAACACCATGAGAAACCCCCTTTAAACCACTATCATCTTTACCATCATCGTCACCTACCCCCTTGAACCCACTATCCCCTTCATTAACTTCCTCACCTATATCATCCAAACCAAAGTCAATTGAATCACTTTTTTTTTTTCATCACCAGAACTAAGTTGTTCAACCACATGTACTTTCCCAAAATCTTTCTCATCACCCAAATTGTAACCAGAATCAAGCACCACTTTAACATGTTTTGTAGTGAAAAACATCATCTTAGACTTTGGAGGTTTTGGTTTGTTCAACACATCCTCCAAACCATCCAAGCATAAAAGCATTCAAATTAATTAGAGGGAGATACAAATTTAGAAGAGTTGTTTGAGTTGTATGATGAAGAAGATGTAATCTTAATGTTCATAGCATCGATTGAGCAACCTCTAGCTTCTATAACTCCATCTGGAAAGTTGCTAGAGTGCAAGAAGGGAGTCTGCCACTACAAAAAACAGGGTTTTTTGCGAGCAAATTTTGCGAGCAATATTTTTGCTCGCTATTTGCGAGCAAGTTGGGAGCAAAACCTTCGCGAGCAATTAGCGAGTTCAAATCCTACCTTTGCATCCCGACATTAATTGCACATTTATTGCTATTTAATTCATACCTAGTCACTCTTTCTCCTCTTTAATTTTTTATTTTAAAATTTGAATTTGAATTGATTTGTCTATTTCCTAAATTGTCTCACTTTGACTATAATTAGTTAAAGTCAACTTTCCAAAACAAAATCTTTTACTTGCTTGAATTAGAAACTCCAGATTCAATTCACCGGCCAAGTCCCTAAGGATCGATATTCAGACTTCACAGTCCATTATTACAAGGTCGACTTCGGTATACTTGTCGGACGCACACCAGTGCTCACATTTTACCTCTGGTCAAAAAGGCACATCAGTAATGTTTCTAAACTTCTATATTCGTAACACTTTCCTACATTATTAGAAATATATATTTCAAACAGTTGACATTGCCACATTATCCGTAACATTTGGATGAAAAATGTTGCCAATACATAGTCAGAAACGTTTATTGCCACCATTTACTTGCAACATATATTTTTTTTTTTTTGTTGCAAAAGAGGGTCAAATCTGCTAGTGATCTAGTCACGGTGGAGCAAATCTGACGAGGTGATTGTTTCCAAATATGACGATGGGAAGGAGATGCATGGAGGAAGAAGATGAATGAATGAGATGGAGGAATGACAATATGTTGAAAGGTATAGGGTAGCCAAAAACAACAAAAAAATAGTTTAGGATATCCAGATGCAAAAGATGTAAGTACATGGTAGATATATGTAAGGGTAAATTACGGATAGCCCTAACGTACTTGTCACTTAAAACACATAGCCCCGGAGAAGTAAAGTTCATTTCAATTAATCACGCAGAAGTAGCCACTTAACGGAATCTGTTTTTTTTTATAGGCCACTTAACGGAATCTGTTAATTTTTGGATGGAAAATCCATCTCTCTCATCACATGTCTAGCATGTGACTTTCAACTTTTTTTTAAATTCCCAAATTACCCTTCTTTTTCACATATTCAACTAAAGTGAAGAAAAATGAAGAACAACGAAGAACACTTGAAGATTCCGC
>JAYMTH010003540.1:0-10795 GCA_036897465.1 Pelargonium australe | reverse complement strand
TTGTCCATCAACTAGTTATAAATGTTTAGAGTAATTAATTTAGAAGTGGTAGTTAGATGTATCATGCATGTTAGATGAACATTTTGTTTTGTGAAGTGTTGGCTCGTGATTTAAAGTGCAGAATCTTTTGAGCGCTAACTGCTCATCTCTTAATTATTTCATGTTCATGCAGATAAACAATAACTAAAAATTGAACATGCATCGTTAGAATTTAAAGTGATAACTATATTGCATTATACATATGCATAGTCTTGTACGGTAACACTTCATTATTTGGAATACCGAACAAAATTGCTTGATATATTGCAACTAATTAACACAAATTAAAATGTATAAAAGATTAAAGCTTATTTTAAAATATAAAACTACAAATAAAGTTGTTACAAATAATAATAAATTACAACAACTACTAATACTACAAGATGTAAAAAATAATATACTACAAATTCCTATTATATTTGCTTAATATTTGTTTTAATTTCTCTAGTTATCAGGGCGATTATATATGAAAATGCTATTGGTAAAATTTTTCTAAAATATATGAGAATAAAGAATTAAAGAAATATCATGAAACTTTTCTAGTAATTGTGTATGGGCAATTTTTAGACTGTTGGCCTCCTATTGATTATTTTCCGAACTATTTTTGTTAAGTTTTTGTTCCTTAAAAATAAAAAAGTGTGCCAATAGCAAAACGAAATTATTGTTTCCTTTAACATTCTGTAACTGAGTTTGTTTGTTTAATTTTTATTATTCCGCAAGAAAGTGGGAGGATGGTAGATAAGGATTTAGTGCTTGTTTGGTTATGGTAACTCTACTTACAACTCAGTAGGTGTCATATACGATTCTCAAATTATTTTATTTGAAATGCTAGGTTCGACTAAAATTATATGTATTTGGATCGATACTTAGAGATTTGAATTTGAATATGTTTTAGATCTAATAACAATCAAAGCACGCCCACAACATGTGAATATGTAATTTCAAATTACAAATCTTAACTCGTCATTTGAAATTTTAATTATGATTTTGCAAATATTATATTTGTACTTTGATTTCATGACTTCCCATTCGTACCTCCTTTCCAACATAATTATGAAACACGGTGTTATGTTTAAATGAAGTTGTAGTTTATGATGTCGTGCAAATGATTTTAAGTAGTTACATGAAATTTTGATTTCGATTAATAGCTGTAATATTGAATGTTCATATGTTTGGTTGACCTCACTTAATTAAAGTACAACGCATGCATATATATGATTAGTTTATGAAAAATCGTGTAGTAGGTAACAGTGTAACACTATGAGTGTAAAAATAATTACGGTTCATCGAATTTTCTCCCATATATGACTTTAATAAGTGCAAAATTATTAATTTTCACTCATCATACAAAAATATATTTCTTTAACCCATAAACTAAAAAATATATTATTTCAATTCAGAGAAAGATGGAATAAATCTGATGTTGAAAACCAACCCATTCAGACAAACCCAACAAAATATAACAATTTTTTTAGTTTATTCATGTCAATTTAGGGTTGAAAATTATTTGTTACGTATACCTAAAGGTAGTAGCGTAATTGTCAACACAAGTTACGTGAGTGGGAAATACGCTTTCGTTTGATCTCCGCTCAACAACTAAATAATAATTAGTATAAGTGTGATAAAACAACTCAAAATTGTCAACCGTGGGTTTATAAATCCGCTCAAGACCTCGTAATTTAGACCGAAAAAATATATACAGTCTGGGATGTTTTTAATATTGTGACTATCATAAAATATTAGTTGCAATACCTCGTATCATTTTTCTTGTAGTTATGCTGTAGTTTTTATTTTTATCCATTTTAAAGTTAAATTATGAAAGTAGAGTATTAAAACTGGTAAATTTTTTTAAAAAAAAAATCATCAACGAAAATTTAAAAGGGAAACAATTGTTTATTCTCAGTCTAGAAATTATAGTAAGTAAAGGAATAAGTACTTCTGGGTCTCTGTACTATCCAATTTGTTCTTACAAGATCCTTCTACTTTGTTTTGTTCCCATTGGGTCATAGTTGGGCAATTTTCATTCTCGTGATATACTTTTCGTCAAATTTTCTAACGGTGCCGTCAAGTATGGCTGACGTGGACAAAATTTGAAATTCACTTATGCCACGTCATCAGACAAACTCCAAGGAAAAAGGTCACCAGGGGTCCCTGTACTATCCTGTTTGTCTATTGGGGTCCTTGTACTTTACTTTGTTCTTGCGAAATCATAGTATCGCACATCTCGTTCCCGCGAGGTCCATTATGTTAAATTACTGACGGAATCCGTCAAAAACTAACTGACAGAGTTAGTTTTATGTACATAAAATAATTTAAAATTGTTTTCTTACCATTCTGCCCTTTAAACTTTTCATTTTTTTTTTAATGTTTTTACTATATTTCCTATTTCCTCTATCCTCTCTCTCTCATCTCTTTAATGATATCAAGGTATGAATTTTCGAGTGTAAAAATCCAAGCTATCAAGTTTTCCGCAACAACCACAATCAAACAAAAAAAGACAAATAGCCATGGAGCACTTGCACAAACTAACACTTCATTTTAAAGGGCAAAATGGTGAAAAAACACAATTGTTTAATTATTTTCTGTACATAAAAATTAACTCCGTCAGTTAGTTTTTGACCGATTCCGTCAGTAATTTAACGTAATGGACCTCGCGGGAACGAGATGTGCGATATTATGATCTCGCATGAACAAAGTAAAGTACAGGGACCCCAATGGAACAAACAGGATAGTACAGGGACGTTTGGGAACCTTTTTCCTTGGAGTTGGTTTGATGACGTGGCATAGGTGAATTTCAAATTTTGTCCACGTCAGCCATACTTGACGGCACCGTTAGGGAATTTGACAGAAAATATCTCATGAGAATAAAAATTGTCCAACTATGACTCAGTGAGAACAAAACAAAGTAGAGGGAGCTCATGAGAATAAATTGGATAGTTAGGGGGGCAGAGGTACTTATTCCGTAAGTAAATAATTGTATTTTCACGTTCCTAACGCCTGCGGCTAATCGAATATTCGAAAAAGGGAAGAGAAATAAAAAACCAAAATCATGATAGAGATCAACAGCTGCCATTCGTTGATGGAATCAGTTGCAACTGGTAACGAGTACACTATATATTTCTCTCCAGATGGTCATATATATTGGATTAAACAGAGCAAATAGAATTGTTGAATCTTGATCAGTTACCTGCATTTCCCAAATCGTCTCTCTCTCTCAGACAATATATCAAACACCTATCACCCTCTTACACTCAATTCTCGAAAATGGGCTGAAATTGGGAATTTCAAGTCTCTCTCTCTCGTTGCTTCTAGGATTCATCTGGGTTTCGATTTCTTTGCCCACTAGAACTCGTCTTTTTCTTTGGGTTTTCTTCATTGATTCCAAGAGAAAAACAAAAGCAAAAACTGGTATGTATGATATTCATCTGTTGATGATCATGTGCATTTTGTTTCATTTTCAGCTCTCTTTTTGGTGTCTGTTGACTGATTCTTCAAGACAGGGTCCATGCTTTTAGGAGACAAAATGTATGTGGACGGACCTTGCTTTGATCCCAATGGCGACGACGCTGCTTCTGCTGCTGTTGATGGCTTCTCTCACCTCACAACCAACAACAACAGTTTTGAGGACAATCTGAAGCTTTCCATGGAAGAATTCTCATACCCACATCACAATCCTTCCCAGGACGAGACCTCCGCCGTCGCCGCCGCCAATGGGGCCATGGAGATTGAGCTGGAGCAGCAGCTGCGGTTCAACATGGACAACTGTGGTGGCTACGCCAACACCCATTTGATGCACGACCCCAACCAGATGATGTCTATGGATCAGTCCAATTGGGGGGACATGCAGGACATGGGTTTCCACAACCAGAGCCAAGACGGCCAACAGCAGCTGGAGCCGCCCTACCCTCCGACGCCGGACCTCCTCAACCTCTTCCACCTCCCCAGATGCTCCGCTTCCTCTCTCCTCTCCAACTCCACCATCACCTTCGCCAACATGCCCGGAAAGCCCGCTAATTTCCAGACCGGGTCGATCGGTGGCTTTCTCGGGGACCTCCCCACGGGGGTCGCCGACAATGGGTCGGCGTCGTCCGTCTCGTTCGACCCTCTATTCCATCTGAATCTGCCGCCGCAGCCTCCCCTGTTCCGCGAACTGCTTCAGTCTCTGCCGCACGGATACAGCCTGCCGGCGTCAATGAACGGCACTCTATTCGGCGGCGGCGACGAGAGAGAAGGAAGCGCCGGCTTGTACCAGGACGGAGAAGGCCGGCAGTACGATTTCGAGTTCAGCAAGGGCATAGACGGTGGCAGGGGAGTCAAAACCAGGAGAGGAAAAGCCACCAAACCCTTCACCACCGAGCGCGACCGGAGGACCCACCTCAACGCCAAGTACACCTCCCTCAAGGAATTGGTCCCCAACCCCACAAAGGTAATCAATCAATGAATTAATTGATTCAAATGTTTTGTTATGTACTTTTGTTTACCATTTTTGGGGAAATTTATGAATGTCACTTCAGGCGGATCGAGCATCGGTTGTGGGCGATGCTATTGAGTACATCAAGGAGCTTCTGAGGACTGTAAATGAGCTGAAAATACTGGTGGAGAAGAAGAGGTGTGGGAGGGAGAGGATGAAGAAGCTAAGCAAGGAAGAAGATGGAGAGGTAGAGAGCTGCAACATGAAGCCTCTTGGTTGCAACACCAACCCAGATGGCCAATCCTACAATGGCTCATCTCTGAGGAGCTCTTGGCTGCAAAGGAAATCCAAGGACACTGAGGTCGATGTTCGCCTCATCGACGATGAAGTCACCATCAAGCTGGTCCAGCGCAAGAAGATCAATTGCTTACTCTATGTGTCCAAGGTGCTCGATGACCTCCAGCTCGATCTCCACCATGTCGCAGGAGGCCATATCGGTGATTACTACAGCTTTTTGTTCAACACCAAGGTCACAATCCTAAATCATTCATTTTGCATACCAATAACCAATTTGAGTGTATTCTTACATTAATTTTATGCATTACCCAACTGTCATTTTCTTTGTGTGTGTGCAGATTTATGAAGGGTCTTCGGTTTATGCGAGCGCCATAGCCAACAAGCTCATCGAGGTCGTGGACAGACAGTATGCAGGCATGCCACCCTCTGGTAGCTATTAGGGGATGGTTGGTTTCTGATACTCTATATATGAAATAAAGACTAATGTGGCTTGTGGACAAGCTAAGCTAGCATGAAATAGGAACTTACTAATCTTTCCCAGTTTAACAAGTATGGATGCAATCCAATTCTATGTTTAGAATGAGTTGTTACTGTTTTTTTTTTTTTTACATATATGGTTTGCAATTTCAGAACTCTGATAGGAAACTATGTTATTAACTCCAATTAAATTGTTAAAAGATGTTCTTCATTTGGAATGTTCATATGGAAACAAGCAGTGATTGTTTGATTCAGAAAGCAGGGTCTCATGTAAGTTAGATTTAGAGAAATGAAAACAGGCAGGCCAACAACAAGTTGAGTGGTGGTTCACCATCTTGCAGCTGCTGATTATAATTACACAAAAATTATGTATAAATTAATGTCCAGGTAGGTAGCTTGCTGGTTGGAGATCTTGAGATGATAATCAAAGATAAGCAGTTGAGGTCCAATTATGGATATTGTAGTGTGAATTTCTTAAGGAAGAGATGTGGAATGGTGATGTGAATTTGTTGAATGGAACTGTCAAAAGATTCAATGGTGCTCACTTGCTCGGTCACCACATCCCATTGATGTTGACATTTATTGCTAGAGAATGTTTCATTTGTCTCTTTTACAATTTGCAATTGCAATTAATCCATTTGAAGCTACAATTTGGATTTGAATATGCGGATATGTCAATTTGTGTTTGTGTTTGAATTTATGAATACTAGGGAAAACACCCGAATATGTCAATTTGTGTTTGTATTTGAATTTATGAATACTAGAGAAAACACCCGTGCTTTGCACGGGTTGGTAAATAACTATTACAATATATAAATATTAATGTTTGGGTTATAAATTGAAAATAAAAATAATTATCCAGACATTAGGTTTTGTACAACCAAAACAAATGCATATATCATTTTGAATCTTTGTGGAGTATATTTTAGGGATAAAGGTTTTTTTGGTACCCAAACTTTGGTCTCATACTCAATTTAGTACCTAAACTCTTATTGTACTCAATTGAGTACCCATACTTTTATTTTACACTCAATTGAGTACCCATACTTTAATTTTGAACTCAATCTAGTACCTACCGTCAATTCGTCCGTTAAGTCTCGCCTACGTGGACATGGATGCTGACATGGACGTTGACGTGTGTGATGACGTGTAATTTGGTTGCTAAAGTGTATTATTTTTTGCTGATTGGATGCTTAGTTGTATTACTTTTGCTGATGTGGCAAAATAAATTTATTGACTTGGAATTTAAAAATACAACCCCTAAAAAAACAAATAAAAAATGTTTTACAATCTGCAAATTTGTTCATTGTTCATTCAAACTCCATTGAATACATTGAACACCCTCTCAGCCTCTCCCCAATCTCAAGCTCACCGGAGTTGCAAAACCACCACACCTGACTTTCGCCTCCTTCTCTGATGCATACCGACCATCACTGCGCCTCTAAATCTGGTCGTCGAGGTCAGATCTAAACCCCCACCAAATATTTGGGGGTTTGTGAAGAACACCCACTGCCACATCAAGGAAATCAAAGAACACAACAAAAAACAAAAATACAAAACAAAAACAAATAAACATCAAGTATAGCATATTTTCTGGGAAACAAGTTTCCAATAATAAAGAGACCACTTGCCCTAATTATCAAGATGGACATAAACAACAAGAACCCAGATTTCACCAAAACTCAGAGATTGCAAAAATATAAACCCAAAGCAAAACAGAATTAAGAAGATACACCCAAACTCAGAGATTGCAAAAATATAAAACCAAAGCAAAACAGAATTAAGAAGATACAAAAAATCAGATATAGCTTGATAGGAGCACTTGCAGATATAGCTTAAAATAAATAGAAAATCAAATCTGATTATTAGAGAACTTCCATGGAAGCTCAAATCCCTTATGGTGCTAGATGTGAGTCTCGGAGACGGAGACGGAAACAAAGACGAAGGTCGTGCTGGAGCTCCTCACCAACCAGATCTGCTCGTGCTTGTCGGAGGCCGTGCCAGAGCTGTCGCGCGAGCGGAGAAGAGGGCTTGTTGTTACTCGATGAAGCCCATCCATGAGTCCAGCAACGCCGGAGTCCAGCCGCGAGCCTAGCCGGAGTCCATCTGTGTGCTGCCGTTGTTGGAGGTCGGAGGTGAGATTCCGACGAGCTGGGTTGGAGAAGAAGATGTTCAATGTTTGAGTTTTATTTATTTATTTTTATTTAACTAATTTAATTCAAGTTCATTAATTTCCACATCAGCAAGTTTTTCTGCCACGTATACAAACCGTCCAGCTCAGCATGCAACATCAGCAAATAACGGTGAAATTGACGGAATTGGACGGTGGGTACCAATTTGGGTATGAAATAATAGTCTGGGTACTCAATTGGGCACAATAAAAGTTTGGGTACTAAATTGAGTACTCAGTTAAAGTCTGGGTACTAAAAAAACCTTTATCCCAAAAAGAAAGTTGATACTCTTTTTTAGACAAAAATGTAAGAGAAACGGGATACTCATTTAAAATAGAGGAGTAATACATAAGTAGTCAAGTTCATTATGTTGTCAACTATTTTTATTTTTAAAGAACCAAATCAACTAAAAGCTGAAACTTGTAGTTGAAGTCCTCATCTATTCTTTTAATATTATATTACAATAGTAATAATATATGCTTTATTAATCTAAATAAAAACATTAATAAATAAAAATGAGGATTGCGTGTAACCCGTCAATGTTGCCCATTTCAACAACCAAGAGATGACCCGCCCGATACAAATGAACAACAGATGATTCAGCCCAATTGTGTTGGGCCCAGAACAGCGTCACTTGCTAGAACGCGTGTGTGGTGTATTTTAGAAGTGTGTAGCGTCCACGGCTACGGCTAGCCTCTTCGGGTTCCACCTCCTTTGTTCCCTTCAAAACCTAGAACCATTCCCAATTCCAAAACCCTAAAAGTCGCACTCCGTTCCTTCTCCGTTCAACCCAGATCATGTCGGCTCCAGAGAACAAGCGTGAGCCCTGCCCCGATCGCATCCTCGACGACATGGGCGGAGCCTTTGGCATGGGAGCTGTTGGCGGATCGGCCTTCCACTTCCTCAAAGGCGTCTACAACTCTCCTTCCGGTCAGCGCCTCGTCGGCGGCACCCAGGCCGTCCGCATGAACGCGCCCCGCGTCGGCGGTAGTTTCGCCGTCTGGGGAGGCCTCTTCTCCGGCGTCGGCTGCACCTCCGTCTACTTCCGCCAGAAGGAGGACCCATGGAACTCCATCATCGCCGGTGCCGCCACCGGAGGATTCCTCCAGATGCGTCAAGGCCTTAAAGCGTCTGCTCGGTCCGCTGCATTCGGTGGCATACTCCTAGCCCTAATTGAAGGAGCCGGGCTAATGCTCAACAAGATGATGAGCGCGCCACAGAACATGCCCGTCATGTTTGAAGATCCTCAGGCTGGGCCTGGCCTCCCGGCAGGCTTTCAGATGCCTGGACAGCCCCAACCGCAGGCGGGACCTTCTGGGTCATCGGGTTCAGATTCTGGTTCGTGGTTGGGCGGTGTCGGTGGGTGGTTTGGTGTAGGCAACAAAGAGTCTGATTTGAGTTCGAGTAGTGGAAGCAAGACGGAAATTTTGGAGAGCTATGATAAACCCATGCCAAATTTTGACTACAAGTGAAAAGGGGAGGTGGGTTCTCTTTGTCTCTGTTTCGTGAATAATCTCTGGTTTTGAGCTATTGATATTTCATTAGTGTTTGAGGAGTTAGATACTTGGGTTTATTGCCCTGTTTTGTTATGGCTTCTTCATTTCAACTATCTATCCAACTGGCTTTACAGTTTCTATACTAAATGTACTGCATAATAATTTATTGATGATACAGGTATCTCTCTCACTTTTAAGTGTTGTAATAGTTTGTTCATTCAGACAAAATTTAGTTGAATTTCATTCTTTCTCCTTTGTTTGAGAAGTGGATATTTCAGATGGTTTTGACTTTTGTATGCTAGAAATGTTGACCTTTTTTCCATTGTTAAATATTCATAATAACATGTTTGTATTTGAGTTTAGGGAGTAAGATTACCACATTTGTTAATTCAAGTAAACCCAATTGGGCTGCAGTGAATAGCAGGCCACTTTTACTCAAGTTTAATGGGAGAGAAATTGTTACTGATTTCCAAATTTTTGAGTTGGCACAGAGAGGGCAAGAGATGTAATATATATGGTATTGAACCATTGAGATCCTGTTTAGAAGTTATTGTTGATTCTTTTTGAAAAGTTGTGACCTTAAAATGTGTCCTCTCTGGAGTTTTGTTTGTCATGACTATGTTACAAGGGACCTTCGAATTCCATGGACAAAGAGCAGTAGTTATCTGCTTATCTGGTAATGAGCAGTTATCGGGTAGCTATGTTTGTCTTATCTGGTGATGAGCAGTTATATCCATACGAGTTAAATGTATGAGCCTGTACATTATTGGTGGGGATGTGGAGTTAAATGCTAATCTCTAATTCTATTAAAGGAAGGGTACAATGTTTTTAAGGAGAATTCCGGGTTAGTGCCACCCCCTCGTTTGCCGTCTGAGCTACCTGTGAGCCCTTCTGAGTGGAGCAATGCCAATTTTAATTTCAGTTGTCTTGGTACTTTTTGTTGTTGTTTGATCATGTGTTGACTCTGAATACAGTGCAGTTGTGTGGAATATGCAAGTTTTTTATGGCTTGTTGTTGAATCACCAATTCAAATACTTATGAAGTTTGCATTTGTTATTTACTTGAGGATAAATTGTCATTTCATGATATAAGTTAATTTAGTTTCTACAACATGGAGGCAAATGACAAGGATGAATTCATCTTGAAGTAAATCTGTTCAGTATATGCAAATCTTAGAATGCATTCAATGCTGAATCCTGTGCAACATTGTCAATATTTTTACTTCTTCCAGATTATTGTTCTTGTTAAATTTGTTCATACTACAAAGGTGAGCATGGATGTTAATCGTGAATTCATTGCAAAATTACCAGTTTATTTTGATCGTATTTGTTGGTTTTTCGTTGATCTTTCTCTCAACTGCTGTCCTCTCCCTCCCATTCAGGTTGCGCAATCCTCTCGACATACATTACTGCAGAGAGCAAGCTTCTGGGCATTCGGTTGGACTCGATATATCATCCTCTGCAGATATTTCCTTAGTCCTGATTATGTTGCATACAATATTGTATGACTTCAATCCTTATCAGTAGTGGCCTGTTTAAAGAGTTTTTGATTTGTTGAATTGGCACTATGTTTTAGTACAACTAAAGCTTCAATTAGCCATATCCTTGTCTTGTGTTGCGAGCAATGTGATTAGCAGCCTCCAGCATCATCTGATATAATAGCTATCCTGTTAGTTATGCACAGTTTTTTCTTGTCAAAAGATTTTGGTATTGATTATTTGTTTTTAGGGAAAATTACACATACCTCCCCTCTTAGATAGCAATATTACACATACCTCTCCTGAAGATTATGTTGTTACTTTTACCACCCCTAAGTTTGCCATTTAATGTTTTCCGTCAAAGTTAACGGAATATTCCAAATTTTTAAGTCATGTGCCCTGCACATGACCACTATATTTTTTGAAA
>JAYMTH010003539.1:0-10797 GCA_036897465.1 Pelargonium australe | reverse complement strand
CATCTTTGCTTTGCTTGCGTGCATGCATATACAATACCTTTCCAAATTCTATTATAGAGAAAAAAAAGAATTTCAGCCAATTTTTTTAGTGGCGAAGACTCAAACGTGCCAATGGGGTTATGCCGTCTCATGAATTAACAGTCATACCCGCCATCCCATTGACCCGAATCCATTTTATTGTGTGTTGGCTGAGACTCTTTGATATTTTCTATTATATGATCAATTAAAACTTAACTTTGGCTCCACTTATAGGTTAGCAAAACTATCTGAAGGACAGTTGATTGATGGAAGACTTGAATGTCTGTACCATGGTTGGCAATTTGAAGGTGAAGGCAAATGTGTCAAGATTCCTCAGGTTTGTATTTGTTTTAGCTTATAGCCTCGAACCCGCTTTTGTTGTGTGATATGCTCTGCCTTTTATATGGATATCGAAATGGATGTTGATAAATTTCTTAAATGCAGCTTCCCTCGGATGCCAAAATTCCACGATCAGCTTGTCTTAGGACATATGAGGTTAAGGATTCGCAAGGGGTTGTTTGGGTATGGATGTCTCAGAAGACACCACCAAACCATAGTAAACTACCTTGGTTTGAGAACTTTGACCGGCCTGGGTTTCAAGACACCTCAACAATCCACGAGCTTCCATATGATCACTCAATTCTTCTTGAGAACCTCATGGATCCAGCCCATATCCCAATCTCACACGATAGGACAGATTGGACGGCAAAAAGGGAAGATGCCCAACCGCTGGGTTTTGAGGTGACTGAACGTACTGATAGGGGATTTGCAGGGTGGTGGGGTAAGGGGAAGGATAAACCATTGCCAAACTTCTTACGATTTGAAGCACCGTGTGTTCTTCAAAATAACCGAGAGCTTCTCATGGACGGGGAAAAACACTACTTCTCAGGTCTCTTCCTTTGCAGGCCAACTGGACAAGGGAAGTCCATGCTTATTGTGAGGTTTGGAGGAACAAAAAGATCCCCTTTGGCGAAATTGTTCCCCAAGTGGTACTTCCATCAGAATGCGTGTAAGGTTTTCGAGCAAGACATGGGATTCCTTTCATCCCAAAACGAGGTTTTGTTGAAGGAAAAAGTCCCAACAAAAGAGCTTTACCTGAATCTAAGGTCCTCAGATACATGGGTAGCCGAATACAGGAAGTGGATGGATAAAGTTGGGCACGGGATGCCCTACTATTTTGGGCACAGCACTATTTCTCTGCCTGAACAGCCTGCTGTGGTGGAACATGCGCCAGCCGGACTAGTTGCTGGAGTCTCGGCCTCTCTGCCTGCCAAAGGAGGCATTGGAACGATGCATGCACCAAATCCCGCCAATAGGTACTTTCGGCATATAATTCATTGCAAGGGATGCAGAGATGTTGTCAAGGCTTTTGAAGCTTGGAAGAAAGCACTTACTGTTGCAGCTCTTGCATTGACGGCGATGGCAATTCTAGTGTCCGGAAGGCAGTGGAAGGCTCTTCTTTTAGTATCAGTTACGTTGTGTTTGGGTGGAGCTTATGGATGCTCAGCTGCTATAGCACTGAACACAACAAACTTCATTAGGACACACAGGAGAATGTGAGAAAATAGACGAATCGGCAACAAATGATAAACTATGTTTCTTTGATATCTCCATCTGTTTGTTTCTTAGGACAAGAACTGTATAGAATTGCACTGGTGTTTATGGTGGATGATCCACTTTAGAATATGTTGTGAATTGTATCTGTGAAGATGATTTACATACACTTCCAATAGGAATTTTAGCAGTTAAATTTTGTCTAATGTGAATATTGTTGAACAAGCCGATCCCACAGGTACATGTCCGAATCATCCGATCATCACAAGCAATAATCTAATCGTAGACCTTAAACTTTACATCAAATTGCGAATAGCTAGGGTTTAGTAATTAAAAAAAAAAAAATGCATCTCGCGAGCGCATCGAATGTGGGGAATAAGCCCCTCTGTTCAAGTACAATGATCTAATCACCAAAAGTAATCTACGAACAATACATCGATAAATACACCTAGTAATAGCACGTATCTTTGTATCAAATTTTAGAACTTCAGCCATCTTTTCTCCTTTTCTCTGCTGGTTACTGCATTTGATGCAGATGCATGAGCTGCCATGACCTCTGCCAACGTTGTGCGGGTTTCGTTTAGCTTCCTCATAGCAGCCTCATAAACAGCCTTCTCCTTCCGGTTTCTATTTACCATTTCTTCAAGCTTTTCAACTCGCATCTTCAAGTCCTTCACCTCGTCATCATAGGCAACCAGGGAGCGCCTATCAACTTTCTTTTCCCCTTCTGCTCCCTTGTTTTGTTGCTTCTTCGTAGAACCACCGTTCATAGCTTCACAACTTGCAAGTTGCTTATTGATGAGACTAAAAACATCTGGCCTGGATTCCTCTGCAGCTTTTGCTGCCCGGGCTGCGGTTGCAAACTTTTTATCGCGTTTTCTCTTACCACCCCTGCTCCGCTTCTTTCCTTGTTTTACTTCTGTTTCTTCACCTTCGCGAGACTCAAGAGCATGATCAAGAGATTGCTTTGATGGAAGAACTTTCACAGATATGGGAGCCAACATTCCCTGCCCAGATGCACCTAAACCCATCCCTTCACGATAACCCATATTTGCCATCATCTTGGAGGCAATGCCTCGGGTGTGATTCTCCCATTTCGCAAATATGGCCGTATCAGTCTGGATGCCCTTCTGTTGGGAGGTGCCAAGAAAACCTAAACCTTCTGGACTCTCTTCCTCATAGTCACTAGAATCAGACTGTTCTGAGTCTGAATCACTTTCTTCATCGCCGCTTATTTGAGCATACTCAGACAATGTTATAGCTTCCACACCGAGTCTTGAAGAGCTCCCATCATCTCGGAAAACGACCTGCCCCACCCTAAGTTCATCATCCCATGATTCAAGCTCAGCTTCCCTCCAAAGGCCATCTCTACTACCTGTGGTTGCCCAAATACTAGACCCAACCAGTGACTGCTCCCACAATGTCGGTGTATACTTCCTCAAAGAAGATAAAGGAACATCAACTCCTATAAAAACGAACGTACATCAGCTCTTAGATACTGGAAGCAACTGTACAAGCGATAACTAACTTAGTAATTAACACTGTTATTCATAGTGAATGTAGCATGTAGAGAAAAGGGCAAACCAACACGAAGTTGCTCTGTGTATTACAATAGACAAACTAGTGATTCCAAAGCAAAGGAAAAAGAATTGACACAATGCTCCATTTGTCATAAATGAAGTTGCATATGGAGAAGCATTAAACAGTTCAGTTCTTACCATAAAGCAGAAAAGAAGTGTCCGACCTCAAGTACACATAATTTTGCTTAAGTTGGGAAAAGAAGATTAATATCAAATGAAGTTCTTTTGCATCCATATCAAAGTGAAATCAAGACCAAATGTGTATTAATTTACATTTGGAAATGAAATGGTTTTATCATTTTCAGCTAGTTCCTTTCAAGAAATAATCTGGCTAAAGTGAGAATATTGGTAATTTTTAGGATCCACTGTTCCTTGCAATGGAAACGAGTTAAACATACCATGTGATAAACGGCAGTTAGTGCCAAATCGACACCGTTGCTGTAGAAAGAACTTGCACATCTGCACTTGGGTGGTCCAACATTAGTAAATGACATGACAAAGAGAACCACAATTTACTCTATATGAATAGAAGTTAGTATCATGATGATGGTTACTGGTGCCTGAGAAGTATCAAGCAAATTGTTCCTTGTTTTTCAGCTAAAGAAATCCAATCAATAGTGGACTGCTCTGTGGTTTGTATGTGGGTGTACATGTGTTTGTGTGTACAATGTTATCAAGCCAAACTGTGGCAATATAATTCTGAAACACACGTCAATGAAGGCAAATTTTGCCGAGGTACAATGCTGAACTGCAATATTTGTAGACTGGGAGGAAAGGAGTCAATAAAAAATGTCTGGGAATACAAATATTCTTAGGTTTGGTCATTAGACTGGGCTAAATTGTAAACCACTAATCACATCAGGTAATCCATAGCTAGTAGGTTTGAACGTTTGAGAAAACAACTGATTCTCAAGACCCACTAATCTATCACAAAGGGTAAGACCATCAGATTCCAAGCAAAAACAATGCATACCTCAAGCATGCAAACAATGAAACTTTAGTATTACCATCTTTAAAATAAATAAAAATAAATAAATAAAAAGACAAATGGAACCATGAACTAACTAACTTTGAGGGGCAATGTCAAAGACATCTCCTTCATAGACCCTACAAAACTGTTGCACTTCTTACTGGGACATTGGCAAAACTAAAACCCAACATTCAGTTTTTGGAAAATTTAAGTTATGGAAACTTTAAAGCTCTAGTAGTTTTTGACTAATTTCTAACACAAATCCCATTCAATTCACGCCAATATGAATATAAGTGCTGATTCTAATAGAAGATACATCTACTAGTTTTGTTAGGTCTTAGACTGTTTAATTGGATTCACACAAGTAAATGTGTTTTTGTAAACCATAGTGCTTTTACACAAGGCAATAATATATATTAGGGTCTGATGAACTAATGTGACAGAATACGAGCAGAGGATCCCCAAAATAAATTGATAAGCCAATCAAATAAACTTGTTTGACGGATTTTTTTTAATGATGACGAGAGAATGTGCAACAGGGGAAACAGAATAGCACTCACCAACATATCCTCTGATGTAGGTGTGAGGAAAGAAATCTTTGCCACATCAGAAGCTTCATATCCAATAACTTGACCATTATACCAACGTCCGTCAATGTAGCGGAATCTACATTTTGCTCCCACAGAGTAAGCTTTATCTTCCAATGGTTCTGGTTCAACATCCGTAGGATCAAGAGGTTCCGCCTTGACCTCCTCAGAAGTATGGTTGAAACCATTTAGCACAGAATCAGCTTCTCGTAATAAACGTGCACGTTTTAGATGAAAAAGCCCTTCCTCCGCATCCTTGATTGCCAGAAGAAGCTCCTCATGAACCTGACACGCGTTAAAAGGTAAGATATATCAAAATATAACACCTACAGATCCAAGCACTGGAAATGATCTAACATCCAGAAGAATTTCCAAGGCAATAGGAACAACAGAACCTGTTTAATCCGTAGTAAAATTCAAGTTTGACCAAAATAACTCATAGATTACTTATCAAAAGTTCAACTTCAGTGTCTCTTCATAAAAGACCACGACAGTAAACTTTTGATTCATACTCTCCAACTCCAGCCCTCTTCTTCTGACACAATGACCCTAATGCTACACAATTCTGAAATTAAAGCTATTCAACTTCACAACCAGGACCAGAATCAGAACAAAGCTAGAACTGCACAACAGGAAACGACTGAAGACAGCTTATATGATGCTTTGACTGAACCATTCTCCTACTTGGCGCGCTGAATCAGTATTAACAAAGCATACACACATCAAGGCGATACATTTTCTGCATCTGAAGCGAGAAAACTCCATAAACTTCAGATCAGTTGGCAATACAAAGAATCTTAACATATGTTTTCTGTTATTTTCCTTCCTACATAACCTAAGCTTTTCGTTTCTGCAAATTTTCAAAAATTAACCTATATCCTAAAAAGTTGTGACATTTTTGTCTTCTTATTTCTTTCTGGGAAACCAAACAGAGGCATTGAAATGGGAGGAGTTAGGATAAGGAAAAGTACCGCGAGAAGCTCGGAATTGGAGGCGTCGGAGGCTAAGGCGTCTTCGATGTAAGCGAGAGAGTCTCTCTGCTCCTGCAATTGAAGCTGTAGCTGGTCCTCCAGAAGCTTCTCCTCTTCGTTCGCCATTGCCGTTTCTGTGCAGCTCTGATGATGCAACGAGACTGAACCAACAGGAACCGCGAGAGCAATAACAAGCAAAATTGAGATTGGGCCGGGTACGGGCCTATAATGCTCCTTAATGGGCCAAATTATAATTTTGGCCCATTTTATTTGTGTCTTATAAAATCTAAATACAAACTTACTACCAAACGACATCGTATCGGTCAGCCGAATCAACGAACTGTGACTATAAATACTGCTCCAGAAAAATTTACAAACAGAAAGCACAAAATGACACAGAGCTAAAACCCTAGGAGATAGAGGAAGAAGATGGATCATGATCAGGACCAGGCAGGCTTGGCGCATTTGTTCTGGAATGCGAACGGCGACCTAAGCAATGTTTGCCTCAAGCTCGAGAAGGAGCTTCAACGAATGTATCCGGACAGCGTATGTCCAGCAAATCATTCAGAGCAAAAAATTGGATTTTAGGTTATTTTTCTCTTTTGTTTCAAAGTTTTACTGAAATAAGAACTGTTTGATGTCGAGAGCAGGCGAAAACGATGGAGCTTTCTTCTAGATTAGAGAAAGTGCAGCACGAATTCTTGTTGTTGTTGGATGAGTGCTACTATCTTGTGGTAATTCCTTTTCTCATTCTTATATTAAATTGATAGATTTGTAAATGGAATGTAAGTTGACCTGTGAATATGTTCATTTTAATCAATCTAATCTTGGATAGCTATGACAAGTTGTAGAAAAAAAAAAAATCCATAAGTTGTGTCTCCTTTCAAACATGAAGAAGTTTCATTGCATCCCATTGAATTTATCAAATAGGTAAATAGGTACTATACTTTATTGAGTGATCAGAATTATTCCTTTTTAGACAATGCCATGTTTACCATGGAGTATGCGAGTTAGATCTTAATCGCACGCGTTTAGGTTAAGTTAACCCTTGGAAAATAAAATTTACCAAACACTCCTTTTCATTAAGTTTGTTAGAAGATATTACACTCAACTTGGGTAAATGGGGAACACCATTTATTAATAAACACTTATTTGGACAATTTCTATGTTTGTCACTTGCTAGAGTGACTTTGTATATGCTTGTTACGCTGATTTCTATGAAGAGCATTTGCTAATATTTTGTAGTTACGGTTTAGTTATCTACATTGATTATTTGTAATGTGATCAAGCTTATAGTTGCTTTTAAGCTAAAGCTATATGTGTTCTGGTTTGGAATGAACACACGTCTTTATGCATCCATGTATGAGTACTATATGTGGTGATTTTATAGTTTATTACTTTGATACATTTAGATCTTTCTCCATTGAGAATTTGTAGTTTTTGTGAGCCTTCTGGCCCTTGTGTATTAATAGTCTGTAGTTTGTGATACAAGTCTTTTGATAGTCTGTTGTATTAATTTTAAACGCATTTTTATTTGAGTGGAGAACGATAATATGATTATTAATTGATATGAAATTGTGTAATTTTATGCTTATTATTTAATGAGATTAATTGGTAACATCAATTGTGAATGCTATTTTCAAGATGGAACCTTCCAGCCCTACCCATAATGAGAAGCCTATCAAAACTATCACTAAGGGAAAACCAAAAGAAATTGAGAAAGAGCGTGTCTCTAATAAATGTAAGCCAAATGCTGTAAAGAAACGAGCACCGGGTCAATTTGAGGTGATACGAGCACCTAATCAGTTTAGGGTGATACCGGCACCGGATCGATTTGAGGTGATACGAGCACCTAATCAGTTTAGGGCAGTACCAGCACCGGATCAATATGAGGTGATACGAGCACCTAATCAATTTAAGGTGGTACCAACACTGGATCAATGTGAGATGGAAGTTGAAAGGTCTGGTGTCAGCTTGAAATTTCATGAAGATGTAGCAAAGCATGAAGATGATGGTGGATTGCAAGATTATTGTGATGAATACAATCGAAGGGAGGGAAGTGATGATTTCCATGATATTGATGCTACTAAGGATGACCCAATTGTGTCTCCTAAACCATCAACATCAAAGAGAAAGTCAAAAGATAATACAAATAGAAAGACTGGAAGGAAGAAACTTAATACTGATGCATCTCTTAAGGAAGATATTCATTCACTCGTGCAGATTACGTCTGCCACAAGTGCTGCTATGCCATCCTGCCATTCACCATGTTCGGGACCAACCCTTGAAAAGTGTTTTCGGATTCTACAAAGTCTGCCCGGTGTTGTTCCCCAGAGTAATATTTGGAACTATGCTTGCAACTTTTTATCCAAAAAGGAAGTGCGGTCAATGTTTCTTTTGCAGCCAGACGATGAAGCTCGTTTGTCTTGGTTGGAGTTCAACTATGAACATGCTTTGAAGGAAAAACCATATGTAATTTATTGAATTCTGTGTGACTAACATATTGAAACAATTTTCTGTTTTATAATTTGTCTTTGTTTAGGTATATTTGGTAATGATAACTATGAACATGTCTGCATTCCAAGAAGTCACTGAATTTGGTTTTTGTATGCAATGATCTTTTTGTTTAAACGTGGTCTTGAAGTTGTATGTTATGTTAATTTTGTGAACAATAAAGATGAATTAGTAGGGTTTCTTATGCTCTATGTAGTGTTAATAATTAATTTAGAGCTAAATATTGTCACTTGAAATCTGAGATGATATCGAGTGGAAAACCTATGTTGATACACAGGAATCCTCCTTGGACAAGTAAGCAGAGCACAGCTAGTTGCATCTAAAAAAATTGTTTTGTGAGGATAAATTACAGTAAATGAGAGAACAAAAAAATCAGTTCATGAATGTTAAATTTATGTTTCAATGGTTGTATCTCCTAAACTCGAAAGCAGCATTGTTATTTGGTTATGCGGGGTTCTCCCAACCAGACAGCGCGAAACCCAGTTCCTTTACAATCAGAACAGCCCGTTGAACCCTGTAAATGAATCATTAAAAGAGTAAGGGTTGGCGTAAAGATACTAGAAAACACAAGGCTGGTTGTTTTTGCATCAAAATTACTCTTGCAACTGTACCTTTCCGGAGCAAATAACACAACTAGTGTTTCTGGAAGGGATTTGGCAGAGCATGTTATCACCAAGAATAAAGAAGCCTGTACCTCCACACCATTTACATTCAACGTGTCCATTTGAGTCGCATGAAGAACACCCAACTGGCCTTGGTTGCTACATACATCACGAGCATTGGAAAATTTAGGGGTAGAAGGATATCAGTTATAGGACATATAATTAAATCAAGCCAGGAGATTTCCTGAATGCAGTATCCTGCAGCAAATTAAGAAGTTACTTCCCGCACTTTTAGTATCATATTACAACTCATCACCAATCAAAACCACTCCCCTAGTTCCATAATTTAAGGTCAGCCATTTCAAACAAAAATAGTTATTTGATCTGATAGTAACAGGTTCCGAGTATTGCAAAAAGTGGATGTCTTCAGGAATGCTATCCAGGACATGCTAGTTTTCTAGCACTAAATTCAACCTTACAATATTGAAAAAATATATCCTGAATGCCTGTTTGTGTTGATTTTGATTAACAGATATTCCCAAAGTTCACCCAGATATGATCTTTCATTTCCATATTTTCAATTTCATTTGTAAAATGAAACTAGCATAGTGTAGTCATGATTGATGTAGAAGTAGTTTGTTCTCCAAAGGAGCAAAAACCTTCTATTTCTGTAGCACAAAACTCAAATGAACAAAAAAGTACTAGTCACCATACATTTGACATGTTACACTGATTAAGAGAGAAGATTTATAAATGACCCCTCCTAGACCCACACCACAGTAGTGGAAGTCTTGTGCACTAGGCCACACACTGAGAGACTACACAATTAACTACATCGGAAATTCAATCTACATGAAATAATCTGAAAGTCAAATATGTTTCAAGTCAAATAGGATATTACTTTCTAGCATGAAGCATTTTCAAGGGTGGGGCTGCGGCAGTAACTGCAAAATGTGGCTCATTGATAATGCAATACTAGTATGATCTTTAATAAACCTCATCCCCCACCTTCTATGAAATGAAGTAGAAATGCAAAGTCCATTCTTAATGATAAAAAAAAGTAAGATGCTAGAAGCAGATAGGATGGCAGCATGGAGAAAGCTTCCAACCACAAAAAGAAAAGAAAAGAAAAATGAGACAAGGAGATTACTAAACCTTGCACATCAACAAAAATATACAGTAAAGACTCGCACCTCACTCCACAGGCTCCACAAGTGCCTTTATCATCGGTTTTGAGTGTTTTGAGGATCATTTAAATATCACCAAAGAAAATGCAATAAACTAAGGTAACATGATCAGACTGAGAAGTGTAATGATTTTCTAAGTGATGCACCTCGACCACTAATTGACAAAAGAAACTATCATCACTTTGGAAAAAAGTACCAGGTGTCCAGTGTCCTTAGAGGCCAAAACACTATGCACCTACAAGTGGCCATCTGGTAGATAGACCTAAATGTTTGTATGTCTGCAACATAACATAGGCAAAGCTCTCCACAGTCCACACTCACACCTAACTTCTCATCCGCAATTCTTGACTTGAAACCAACAATAGGATGTTATGGCACTGCAAGGTTTTGGTAGTCCCTCATCAACTTGGTCAAATTGAGTTAAATTTCCTAATACTCTAAATTGGCACAAATATTGCCATCCTATCTCAATTTTTCCAATCATATTTCGCGCTACAACAAATACACAATGTATGCAACACAAAATCATGAGCTGCCATTTATCAAACATGTGTCTAAATCACTCAAAATTCAAACAGTAATGCTACTTTTAGTGCCTTTCTTCTTAAGGTATCAACACAAATCACATGAAGAAAAATAATGTTCTTGTAATAGCTCATATGCTGAAGAATTTTGATATAAGATCATTCTTAAATTCATTATCATACACAAATCAATCATTTCACTTCGCTTCCATCTATATTTCCTCACAACCAAAGTCAACAATACAAATCATCACAAAATGAAGCCAAAAAAAAAAAAAAAAAAAAGAAAA